>JBBPSJ010000087.1:0-122506 GCA_038093535.1 Boletus reticulatus
GCCATCACGCAGAGCGCTCAGCACGCGCGACGTCGAGCCAATGTATCATCTCCCGCAATGTCTGCCCCAGGCTTCCCCTTGCACCATTCTAGCTGACTCGTGCATGACTCGGACTCTCCTTCGACACCCCGAACAGTGGATTCCTCGATGGATATATCTTCTAGCTTAGACATTCCTCTTGGGAGGTCTACGCATGTCGAGCGCGCACACCAAGAGCACCAAATGGATGAAGTTGAAGCGGACGTCAATATGACGCCATCGTCACCGAGCCCAGCAAAGAAACCTGCGCGCAGCGAGCACTCCAATCGAGATTCTCTCATTCCACGCTTCGAATTACAATTGCCGAGAGATGAAAGCTCCCCCAAGATTAGTCATGGCAGTGGGTTTAGACGTCCTTTTATATTTCCGACGCTAATGATTATGATGTAGCCTTTTCTACTGCGGACCCTTTCTCTATATCAAACGTGAAGGAAGAGGTTGGCGAGCTGTCCTTTACTTCATTCGACGACCCTCTAGACCCTACAAATTTGTCAATTGGTCAGTCGGAGGTGTCCTTGTCGAATCTTGACTTGGAGGCAGAGCTTCAAATGGTCCTCAATCCACCACCATCCGACAACACGGACGCTGTCCCCAGACTGTTGGACCTTATCCCACACAATGCGTCGTTCACAACGAGTACTCCTCCCCTTCCTAACCCTCACTCTTTTTCCACCTCCGGTTCATTCCACAGTCCGTCTCCTTCAGAGGCGATGCCTCGACTATCTGATTCCCTGCTCAACATCTCATCCAGACCCACTGGCTCTCCCGCCCTCAGATCCGTATCCCCATCCATGCGGACAGGGTCTCCCCTGCGCGAGGTTGCAAGCGCGCAAGAATTGTATAGCGAGTGTATGCCAAGGACGAGAATTAGCAGAGAGGATGCTCATATGAGGTTGATGCGGAAAAGGAGCATGGAAAGCCCGTTGGGATCACCTGCCCCTGGTTCCCCCGTACCCCATGCGGAGCCACTCGCAGCTGAGAAAATGGACGGAAGGATAAACGATGGACAGAGTAATGTTGCACCAGATGTCGGAGGGTCGGACAGGGAGGACGAGCGATGCTTGGACACGACGCCTGGCACTGTTGATGTCAGTGCCGAGCTTGCGATCATCCAGACCGTCGAGAAGCGCACGATAAATTCTGCTACTGCCAATGTTGACGGACAAGAAGATGTCGAACATAATGAAGAGGACACCATGGATGGTGATGCATGGCCTGCAGTCGCAGATGACGATTCACTACCTACCTGACCATCAATAGCGGAGCCGCTTCGATCACAGTCTACACCACCACGGCTGCCGCGGTCAAGTTTTGGTATGCTCGAGACAAGCTTCGATCTAAGTGGAAGCCGAGGGATGGGATTGCGAGACTCGGTGGGATCCATCCAACTCGGCGAAATGCGGTCTGCCCTCGACCGACTTATGGACGATGTCAAAGGCAGTTCTGGCCCAAGCACCAAGAAGCCAAACGCACGCTCCCAGGTTCGGACGGAGTTGGTGACGGAGGGTATCAAAACCGGCCAATCCAGTGCCAATCCAAGCAGTGACACCGGAGACGATAGCATGCAGACAGAGATTGACATGGATCTCTCGATGGACGATTTTCGCAGCGCGCCTATATCACAGCCTTCACGACCCTTACCGTTACCAATACAGCACGCTGCGACGGATTCGGTTGTCTATACGGGACCTTCGTTCAGGAGTCCAGTGGAGGAGCAGGCTGCACCTGCTTTGCCAACCAAGGATGCCATTAGGGCAAGGGAGCAGCTGATTTTGGAGAAACGAAGGCAAGCGCGGAGGAGGGATCAGGAGGAATCGGTGGTCTACTATACACCACCCCGCCCAACGTCAATGCCACCGAGCGCTGATCGCCCGAGTCGAAGGCGTACTCGCAGTACTGGTGACGCCGGTGCGCTGACGAAGAGCGATTTGCTGCTCGATATTGGAATATCTGACACGGAAGAGGAACTTTCGGCGGATAGCATATCAAAGGAATTACGCAGACTCGATCCTGAGCATCGTCAGGGTGTAAGTTCTTTCCGAGGGGTCCCTCGGTGAAAAGATGTGATTTCGCTAAATGTATCTTGGATGACAGAATTACCGGGTCCGCGAGCATGAGGCTATTTTTGCCTCGGGCAGATGCTGAGCAGGTCTCACACACGTCATTTGCTGGGGATGTAAATAGCGGCAAGGCTTGGAAGGCTGTCAGATGCCCTTCTGACATGGTGCGTTTGACGTCGATGTCATGTGCTGAATACTCTAATGAAATCAGAACGAGTATGCTAAGCAGATTAGAGAGTATCGGTCTCAAGAAAAACCTATCCAAGAGGAGCCAGAGCCTGAACTGGATGATTCCGGCAATGCAACCGCGATGGCGTGTCCATTCCCTGCGCACCTTCAACCGCCTACGACCAAAGTTAATTACCCTGTGCCCGAGTCGGCGCGGTTTACAGGTCTCGTATGGTACATCTAACCCGGCGAGCCACACAAAGAGAAAGACAGTGTACATAGTACTATGAATTGTGATGCGCGCGTTAAGCACCGCGGTACAAGGGATGTGGAACGTGGTGGGAATTTTTGTATACTTGTAACTTGAACGCCATACTTCTGTGAATAAAATCTGCTCTGAATGTGGTACTAGAACGCCGGTGAGCACAAATATCCTCCGCCTGTGCTGTCCCACTCTGTTGACTCTGTGCGTGCATGTACGTCATGTGCCTGGGTGTACGGCTGTGTGGCTGTCAGCTGTTATGCTGTGATGCTGTCACACTGCTGTAAGTTACTGTAACTGGTGTGGTAACTGTCCCAAAAAAGGTGATTTACAGATGTATTGGCCCAGCATCCGAAAAGACATCGAAGCTTACGTCAAGGGCTGCGACCGCTGCCAGAAGACCAAACCCAAAACGGTGTCTAGTCACACCCCGCTTCAACCTAACACGGTACCTTCTGCGCCATGGGAAGAGATCTCCATCGACATCATTGGTCCACTCCTGGAGTACAATGGCAAAAACGCTATCCTCAACGTTGTTGATTGTTTCTCCAAAATGATCCACGTCTTCCCCATACAAGACACTATCACTGCCCTGGGAGTCGCCAAAATCTACCGTGACCATGTCTTCAAACTCCACGGAACTCCAAGGAAGGTTATCTCCAACCGTGGGCCGCAGTTCGTCTCTTCATTCATGAAGGACCTTTACGCCCTGCTCAAAATTGAGGTGAACCCATCTACTGCTTATCATCCCCAAACCGACGGTCAGACGGAGCGCCTAAACGCCGAGGTGGAACAGTACCTCCACATCTACACCAATCACAGGCAAACCGACTGGACTGAGTGGCTACCCCTCGCCGAATTTGCTCATAACCAAAAGACGTCGTCTGCCACTGGCTATTCCCCTTTCCAACTCAACTACGGACAACAGCCGCTCATCGGAATCGAACGACGGAGAGAAGTCCGCAATGCCTCAGCACAGGACTTCGTCGAACACATGAAACGGACTCAAGATGAGGCTCGTGTGGCACTGGAACATGCCGCTGCCGACATGAAACGCTTTCACGACCGACATGCGCGTGAACGTCGCGTGTACCAACCCGGTGACCTTGTCTTGCTGGAGGCCACCAACATTCGCACTGACCGCCTGTCTCGCAAGCTGGATGATAAATGCTACGGACCGTTTAAGGTCCTCACGAAGGTAGGTGCTGCTGCATACAAGCTGAAACTCGATAGGTCATGGAAGGGTATCCACCCCGTCTTCCATGAGTGTCTTCTGTGGCCCTACACTCCTGGCACGTTCGCCTCGCAGCGCGCACCACCCCCCCCTCCGCCCGACATCATTAACAATGTGGAAGAACAAGAGGTCGAAGCCATCATCGATTCGCGTGTACGTCGGGGTAATGTTGAATATCTCGTACACTGGCGTGGTTTTCCCCGCGAGGAACGCGAATGGAAACGTGATGTCGACCTTCAAAACGCCCGCGACGCCGTCGCCCATTTCCACCGTCTTCATCCCACCGCGCCACGTCCACAACCGACTATGCGGTTGCGTGCCCTGTCCTCTGCTGCTGACCCGCCGTGTCTTTGCCCAATCTGTCGTGGCGTCCCACTTCCTACTCCCTCTCCGTTGTTCTGTTCTGACGATTTCACTTCTTTTCGTGACCAGTTATTGAGCCTTCCTTCTTGCTTGTTCGAGCTACCTCCATCTGTTGCCGTGGACGTCAACCCTTAGGAAGGGGATGATGTTAGGATTTCTTCCTTCATTCTTACATTCTCCCAGATTATCTCATTCTGATCGATTACACATATGTTTGTATTCCATTCTCGTTCCGCTTATCCAAGCAGGATTCCATCTCGTCGTATATAAGGTCGCTCACCTCGCTCCTGTATTTTCCCATCTTCGGAATAGTTACTCGTTCGCCTGTCATCGTGGTTCGCTTTGAGTCACCGCTGCGCGTTGCCTAACAAATATGGTCAAAGGGAGTATCGAGTGCGACGGCAGCAAAGCGGCAGTTGATTGCACGTGAACCAGTGACAGCCCTGGAAACGATGTTAGGTGCCTGCATTTCGGAGTGGTCAGAGAAATCCCCACTCGGTGTAAATGACCCGGGACGACTCACGGCACGAACCCAGTTGCCCAGGTGAGCGAAAAATAAAAAAAAGTAAGTAAATGAGCCTCCTTGGATGTCGATGCATTGCGAAAAGATACTACCTGTTGTCCTGTGCCAGTGTAAGCGAAAAATAAAATAAGAAGCGGAGACTCGCCGTATGGTGATGTGCCGGAGGGTCCAGGAGGGAGTGTGCATTCAATTGGGCTGGATCCGATGTCGTCACCATGTCGACTGTCCACGCTAGCGTGCGGTCCATGTCGATGTAGCACTGTTGATGGGAAATGCCTTAGAGCTCTGGCGCGCAATTGTAGCTACGCGAGCTTTGCGTGGAGATTTGGCTTGTCAGATGGGAGCAACTATGGAGGTCGTTTGGTGACGGTTCAGATGCCAGGCCGGCATCGTAGGTACTGAGACTCCGATGCTGGACTGCGTAGGGTTAGGTCTTGTTAATGCTGTTATATTCGACCGTGACGCGTGACAGTCATACAAAGAGGTTCTACGCTGAGATCCGTACTGAGCGCAAGTTCAGCGTACCTTCCCGCTCGAAGTTACATCATCGGCGGGTTCACCGGAGGTTGACATCTCATATCCCAGACTTTGAGCGTCCATTGAGGTTGCAGTGCCGAGCATGAAACACGAAGAACATCTGGACCAACCACACCTGAGGCTGTAGAAATGAAGCTTCATTTACTACATCAGGAAACCTACATTTTTTCTGGGTGATTTAGATAAATGACAAGACTGACAGGCCTGAATGGACAAATCAATGATAGATTGACTGAACTGACTGAACTGATTTACTGACAAGCTGATAGGCTAATATATTGAATGGACTGGTTGACTAACCAACTACAGCTGACAAATTGACAAACCTGACAAACCTGACTGACTGACCAACTGACCAACTGATGTGACTGACAGAAATGACTAACTGGTTAGCTGATGGCCTGATAGGCTGAATTGGCTGATTGACTGACAACCTGACTGACTGATAGACTGACATGACTGACTGACTGGTTGACTGACTGACTGATGGGATGACAGGACTGACAGGACTGACAAGATGATCAACTGACTTACTGGGTGGATTGATGGGACTGATATCACTGGTAAATTGACAAGCTGATATGCTGATAGCCCTGAGAATGCTGATAGCAATGAATTACTTATGAATGATAGCACTGATAGCATGCTGTCAGTCAGGTCAGACAAGTAAGAAAGGTCATTGATTTTGATAACTCAGAAAAAATGTAGGTTTGCTGATGTACAGCTGTCGAGAAAGAGTGGAACTTCGATCTCGACAGCAATGCGACGCTTTGGCTTATATAATCGCTTCCTGCGCCCTCGCGACATGTCCATTTTGGGACATTTCAGTGCAACACACCCCCTCCATTTCTGCTCAACCACTCGCTTTCCTGGCCTCGGGGATTGTTTTAATGGGTTCCACTAGTGTTCTATAGTATTTGTGAACGTTTCTAACCGCTTGAATTGTATTATTAAATTGTAGGTAGATAGATATGTGGAAATGTACAGAAAATCAAAAAAGTGTCCGCATTTTTTACTAGCTAGGTACATGACTTGGTGAAAGCGATTCCAAGATAGTATGTATGTATAGGAATCATGTACCAGCAGCTTGCTTGGTGGGGACCTGTTCCTATGATGCTTGTAAGTACATAGTCCTCCTACCCCTGAATTACAGAAAAGCGGTTCGCATTTTTGATTGGCCAGGTAGAAATGCACTGAAAATTGATGTCCATGCACCTAATATATGTATCTACAAGGTATCAGTAGCTCAGATGCCAGAAAGCTTCCCCTGGAATGCAGGATCAGATACACAATATACCCCTATATGCTCTGAAGCGGTCACACCCTTGCTCCATGCATCGGGGAAACTATCTAGGGACCTAGAATACATATTTTACACTACATTACCAAGTTTGCGAAAGGCTGGCCTCAGAATTGAGAATGGGAGAGCCCACATGACATAGAAAAAGCGTGAGAAATTGAACTGAAGTCTAGGAGATGTACAAAAACATACCAGGAACACAACAATCTAGCACTTGGATTGTGCTAGCAATGGAGGGGGGTATATCTTGAGTCATCTAAAACTATTCTAGATACTGTTCCTGATACATAGTCCTACCATTCTGTGATATCTGAGTAAATGTCTAATTGATCACTACTCAGTCACTAAGTACTCAACTGAATACTATGTCAATATTGAATGTAATTTTCGCTTTTGAGCATTTGGACACCACATAATGCTAGGCACAGTAGCTAGAATAGTTTTAGATGACTCAAGATATACCCCCCTCCATTGCTAGCACAATCCAAGTGCTAGATTGTTGTGTTCCTGGTATGTTTTTGTACATCTCCTAGACTTCAGTTCAATTTCTCACGCTTTTTCTATGTCATGTGGGCTCTCCCATTCTCAATTCTGAGGCCAGCCTTTCGCAAACTTGGTAATGTAGTGTAAAATATGTATTCTAGGTCCCTAGATAGTTTCCCCGATGCATGGAGCAAGGGTGTGACCGCTTCAGAGCATATAGGGGTATATTGTGTATCTGATCCTGCATTCCAGGGGAAGCTTTCTGGCATCTGAGCTACTGATACCTTGTAGATACATATATTAGGTGCATGGACATCAATTTTCAGTGCATTTCTACCTGGCCAATCAAAAATGCGAACCGCTTTTCTGTAATTCAGGGGTAGGAGGACTATGTACTTACAAGCATCATAGGAACAGGTCCCCACCAAGCAAGCTGCTGGTACATGATTCCTATACATACATACTATCTTGGAATCGCTTTCACCAAGTCATGTACCTAGCTAGTAAAAAATGCGGACACTTTTTTGATTTTCTGTACATTTCCACATATCTATCTACCTACAATTTAATAATACAATTCAAGCGGTTAGAAACGTTCACAAATACTATAGAACACTAGTGGAACCCATTAAAACAATCCCCGAGGCCAGGAAAGCGAGTGGTTGAGCAGAAATGGAGGGGGTGTGTTGCACTGAAATGTCCCAAAATGGACATGTCGCGAGGGCGCAGGAAGCGATTATATAAGCCAAAGCGTCGCATTGCTGTCGAGATCGAAGTTCCACTCTTTCTCGACAGCTGTAGTAAATGAAGCTTCATTTCTACAGCCTCAGGTGTGGTTGGTCCAGATGTTCTTCGTGTTTCATGCTTGGCACTGCAACCTCAATGGACGCTCGAAGTCTGGGATATGAGATGTCAACCTCCGGTGAACCCGCCGATGATGTAACTTCGAGTGGGAAGGTACGCTGAACTTGCGCTCAGTACGGATCTCAGCGTAGAACCTCTTTGTACGACTGTCACGTGTCACGGTCGAATATAACAGCATTAACAAGACCTAACCCTACACAGTCCAGCATCGGAGTCTCAGTACCTACGATGCCGGCCCGGCATCTGAACTGTCACCAAACGACCTCCATAGAGCAACATTAATGGTGGTTCGAGTGACACCAATGCTGGGGGACTTGGAGAAATTTTAAGCGCACCAACTTGCTTACTCAATCAAGTCACACGACATGGAGAAGGCCGACGCTGGTGACAATGCAACGACACGACACTGACGACACAACAATGACAACGACAATGCAATGATTTGGACGCCTCAGGTATGCCTGTCGTTGTACACTTCCACTTTCCGTGCTGATACACCCTTCTATTCAGCTAGCAATGTCGTTTCGACTCGTTTCGACTCGCAGCGTGCTGTGCTCGTTGCAGCACCTTTTCTGTCACCATACCCATCCGTTTGGACGCTATCCGCAGCGTTCTCGCGCTTCAATTCGCGCTCGACGTCTCTGCTCGCCTCCTGCACCTGTATCTGGCCTCCTGGCCTGGTATCTCGAGTTTGCACGATCGTTTCGATGTCACGCTGGTTCCCATCGCTCACGGGGTGTATCCCATCGTGTCCGCCGCCTTTGACAACGCTTTGGCGGTCCGAAACACCCTTGACGACTTTTGATGCCTCCTGTGGTCCTATATGACCTCCTGGCTTGGAATCTTGATTCGGTGCGTCCGTTCTGTCGACGCACTCATTTCTGACGCTCGTAGGACCTTCCTGGACACTGTGGTGACCGCGTCGCATGACCGCTTTGCGTCCTTGCTCGATTAGAGCCCTCCTAGGTAAGTTTTCATCAACCCTTTGCTCCAGGTGTTTGCACTCGTCTTCCGACACGCTGCGCAGCTTCTTCGACACATCCCTGACGTCGTCGACATAGCTGGATACTCCCAATGTGTCCATTTTGTCGCCGGTAAGTACGTCGTCGCAGCTCATGTCTGCTTTGCTCCCCCTCTCGAGCTCGACACTTGGAGGTTCACTCGCGGGGTTCGCGGCTGCATCAGGTGGTTTAGGTGGGACTGGAAGTTTGTCAGGTAAGTCCTCAACTCCTGTTTTGTGATGCTAATTGTTTTCTTCATTACCATCAGTAAGAGATAGGTATTATTCATGCAGATAGCATCTACTGGGCCACGCACCTCATCCCGGTGTGCGGTAAACATTTTGTTCCTCCATATCTCCATCCACACCTTTCATATGACATTTTCCGACTCTTCTATGTCAAGACCATCATGCATTTGACATTGGATGATATCATAGTAGGTTGACTTTGTTGCATTTACAAATTTGTACTAGCTACTCCACTTGTCACGTACTTTTGTCACAATGTCCCTCGTGATGCATGACCACCTCATGTTAGTGACTTGTGGCTACTTATGTCAGAAAACATACTTTATTGGTACTTGTTGAGCACTGACAGCTGAAAAGTGGCTGACAAGTACATAAGTTGAAATAAGTAATGTGTTAGGTTACTGATGATTCCTGGACCCGAAAGGTCCAGGTCTCAGATCCAAAATGTCGGTCATCAGCACCGGCGTTGGTCCGGCCCGTGCGAGTTCTGAACTGGTTCAAACTTGTCATCGAGAGCCCCTAATTAACACCCGCCATTGAGGCCGTCACCCTTGCGCCATCCTGTGACTTTATTCTGCGTCCAGTTGCTCAAGGCTTTTTTTTTTTTTTGCGGTTCAATGTCTCAGAAATTGCACGTTGTGCTGTACTGGTTGAATTTCGACCTCAGACTTGTGGGTCCAGGGGTGCCCGGAGGGCCGTTGGAATCAGCAAATTTACAAAAGTCTAATTCCGTCTTATTTTGTCTTATTTGAACTAATTTGGCTTGTCATGTGGAGACCAAGCTTGCTAAGCCAGTAAGACAAATAAGCCGGATAGACAAGTCTTCAACATTACCCTACAGGTCATTTCGTGCATGAACACTGACCATTCTTCACCATTTGCCACCTGGTTGTCTCTACACACCCTCGTTCATGACGCACATGCACCCATGCACTCCTTAATGCATCAGGAAAACCTCAATTTGTTTAATGATGACTTAAATGACTTAAATGTACTTGGCTCGAGAAAAACAACTAACTAAGACAATGTATGTTACCAAGTAGATTAAGTCTGATAAGATGGAGGCTCTTAACTCAATTTGTTTAATAATGACTTAGATAACTTAAATGTGCTTGGCTCGAGAAAAAAAACTGACTAAGACAACGTATGCTAAGTAGATTAAGTCTGATAAGACGGATCTCTCCGTTGGCTTGCCAACCTTGATGACCGCGAAAATCACACACAACGAGGCTCGTCGTCGTACTTGAGCTGGGCGAGCAAGTCAATGGAGCGACGTAGTGAAATCTGGAACATGAATACTGACCAACAACGCGAGGAGAATGTATTGCGAGAACAAACACTGATTGTCCACCATTCCGATGAGGAATAGATTCGGAGGCACGTCTCCTGTGCAGCGGTGAGCGTCCCGGGGATTAATTTGACGTTATTAATGACTCGGAGGCTACCGTCCATAATTTGCGCAGCGCAGTTGGAGTTGGTCTCTTCCCGATTGGACGTCAGTCAACTCCGGTTGTTGAGATCGTCAGCACGGAATGATTTGCGGCCCTCGTATTACCATTGTAAAGACCTCCACGTTAGTAGAATGGAGAGGCGTTGGCCACAAGTGGGGCATGTGCCTGGGAGGGCGCTTGGTTGAACGGATCTGTGTAGTTGTCTGGGGGGAATCCTGGGGATGGGTAGGGAGCATACAAGTCATCTATTGAATGAGATGTTTACATACCTCTTCGACACCTCTAGGACTGTCTTATGGAGTGTTGACATGGTGAACGGGTCTTACCTGGTAACGACACCGCGGATCCATCGTCGTCGCGCAAGCTCGTTGGGAGTGATCCACTCGGCGGTTGAGAGTCGCATGCCCCAGCGATGCCAGGCGAGGAGTGCTCCGGTGCCTGACGCAGCACCCAAGGCCATCCGCCTCATTGTATCCTCATGATGCGTCGATGGGGTGCGCATTCTTGGGGTGTGCTTGGGTGGTGATGGGTTTTCCGGAGAATAGTCCCTTGTCTTGCAAAGGTCGTCACAACGCTCTTGAGTGGACAGACACGAGAATGAGAGGCGCTGTGGGTTGATCTGTAGTACAGGGAGGGATGACTAGGTGTGACGTACCGGTCTCACGCGCTTGCATGGGCGGACCAGCAAATGGCGCATGGGTGGGTGTACTCCCCAGTTTGATAATTGTTTTGCTCGACACGGCATACCAGGCGGTACAGATCATGAACCTGTAACCCAACGCTGATTTACGCACGACAAATCGGCGGAGACACATACCACTTGCCAATGAGCTTGTCCGTTCCAAATCTGCAACCTTGCCGTTCGTGTTTGACGGGAGGGTGAGCACAGGGATGGGGGGAACAGCGGGGTGAGCGTGTGCAAGGCAAGCGGGACTCGGACAAAGGTAACGAGACTTCACATGATGCAAATTAGGGTAACTACGACAGCACGAAGCACGAAGCTAAAGCGGGTGATTAAGAAAGGAGTGCAGAATAACGTGGCGAAAGAGGACCAAAGTGGCGTAAGAAGGAATTCCAGACAGCGCAGAGCAACGGGGAAGAGATGAACAATGCAAAGGAAATAAAAAGAAACGGGGTGGCGGCCGAATATAGCATTCTAGGCGAGGTTGAGATTTCTCCATCGTGGACGGATCTGTGCAGGGACGAAAAGATAATAAGAATGGGATAAAACGAAACGAGAAAAAGAAATACTGAATAGGGCACGGTCTCAGCGGTACGTCATGAGATCATTGAGTTCATCGTCCTCATTGTCGCTGGACACCTTTGGGTCATCATCTTCATCGTCACTCAATGTTCCGCGTCCAGGCTTCCGTAGAGTATCCTTCACTAACTGGAGAGAAGTCTTGATGATGTCGTCCCACACCTTTGGTGGGATTTTTTCAACGCTCTGCATATAGCGCGCAGTTTCGTGACCCCAGAAATCCTTCTTGAACATCTCACCCGAAATATTCGCCTTCCATTTCTCGCTTCCGGTCACCTTCCTCTTGCCCTTTCCAGTCGGAGGGATGATCTCAAACATGAGAGCCTTGTCCCGGAGTAAAACAAAAGTTCGTTTCACCTGTAATGTATATATTAGTATGTGTCTCCAAGGGGGATGGTGACGAAAAAACATACCGCAACACCGGCCAGGGAAAGCGCTGCCTTCGGATAACCGCGCCCGCCTTTCAGTCCCGTCTCGATTGGGATGTCCATGGCACCTTGAATAAAATGCATGTGCGCTGCAAACGTTTGTAGGACAAAACGGGATTTCCACATCCCTTTATAATCCTATGGAATCGAGTTAGTACATTACCGGCCTGATATCTCGCACGGCATTGTGTGTCGAATTGATTCTAATTTCTCACCTTCGACGAGTCACCAGTGACATCCTCAAACAAAAACCGGTTACCCTCTAGCCAGAAATTTGCTAGTTCGCATTGTCTTTCAGGAGAGTTGAACGCTTCGTTAGAATTGATAAGGCTGTGAATCATCGCGATACTCGCAGATGCGAATCCTCCTCGCCATTCTGCGATCCTCTGAGTAGCCTGTTGTGGGAGTGTGAGATTGTACTATACAGGGAGGGCAGCGCCAGTACTTACGACAGTGTGAATCGATTCGTCGCTTTGAACGGTGGCGGGAATCTTATCCTTGTAGATGACATTCCATAGTAGCTGCAGGACTTCAACCTCGGATGAACTTTTGGTACCCCAGCACACATTCAGCATTCCGTTCCACTTTGCGTAGGTCGGGATTAGGATACCGCGCCATTTGTTATCGATCATCGCACCCCGAGGGAGGTGAGTATTGTTGTACTTCACCTTTCTTGTAGTGCACTCGACACCTGTTTTGTCTTGGACCGAGGAAGGCTTTGTGCATGGACGCTTTGAGAGGGGTGCTTCGCGATGATCGGCAGCTTGAATCTAGATACAATGATTGCGTCAATCCGAAAAGCTCTATTATATGACACTTACAGTTGTTGCCCATTTTCGACCTGCGAGCGTAGCGGTGGCTACAGGAGGAGCATCGATAATGATCGGGTAGTCGTCGGAACTTGAGACATCAAGGTAGGCATAGGTATCCATGGAAACATCGATGGGCTCAGTTTTAACGGACGTGGGAGTGACCTTTGGCCTCTGGGTGAAGGGAGGCTGGCAGTAATCGATACTTTCCTCCTACGTTGGATCAAATTATGTATCTCATATGGTATTATTGCAACACGATGACGTACCCTTGTCAGAGCTAACTGCGAAACCACTGCGGGAGCCTTGTGCATGTTGGAGACTGAGTGCGCAGCTTCGCGTTCCACAGTATCGTCGTCATCCAATAGGACTGCGGGAGACTCATCCTCCGCATCGGCACTGACTTGTAATGGAGTTGGCGAACGACTTGCGGGGGGCTTAGGAACGGAAGAGCAAGCTGTTGACACTGTCGCTGTCGGGTTGAAGAGAGAAGAAACGCCGCACGTGCTGCTGGCAACGTTTGAAGAATTTGTGATTTGTGGGGATGGCCGTTTTGGCTTGTCATTTGTCTTCAAGCTGTCAGTGAGCCATTCGTTCATGTAACCCAAAAACTGTTCTTTGGGATCATCATCCCGACATCCGCTAATAAGGTTCCAGAAAAAAAGCGTGGGTTCAGTCAGTAATAACATGATGAACGATAAAGGAAAGTACCGATTTGTGATCTGAGTCACTGAGTTTCCTAATCCACGTGTATCCAACTTCGATGTCCCGGAATCAGCCTGAGCTTCTTGACGCAAGGCGTGTACTGCATCGCGATGCATCGTTTTTCTTGGCTCCTTCTTCGGTCGCAACTCCTCACCATCTCCTCGTGCACCGGTCGTTGTCATCACTGAAACATCTGCCTCCATGGGATCATTACAGGGATTCTCATCCTCATTTTGATCCAGTGCTATCGATGGCTGACCCTTTGAGGTGGGTCGCACCTGTCGAGGTCGAGGTCGGGGTTTTGCTGCAACCTTTGCCTTAACGTCCTCCAATGCTTGCCTGTCCTGGATACTGGCAATACGTTGGTTCCCGACTCGACGTACTTCTTCGGCGTTCTGACGCTCTTCCTCCAGGCGCTGCCTGTCCGCCTCGATTTCAGCTTTAGTACGGCGCTTACGCTTTAGGTCAAGCAGCGGTTGAGCTACTCGCTTTGTAGCGTTCTCTTTTCGAGTCGTGACCATTGTAGGCTTCGAGAGTCGAGAGACAGCAGGACAGTGGAAGTGGTGAGCGGATGGAACTAGGGTTCCAGTCGGGACGGGCCGCAAAAAAATTCGTTGCGCGTGTAAGTCTTTGTATTCACAATTTGTGCCATAACACCTACTCTAACGATAATACGAAATTTCCACACCTGAAGCTCGCTCAATGCCCCGTGTCCGTCGTTCATTCACCACTTCCAGAATTCCCTGCCCGCACCCTGGCTGCCAGCAGCTGCTGAAGAACAAATCGGCTCTCACTCAACACCAGCGCTCTGCACATCAGCACTCCTTCCGTATCCCCAAGCCTGGTCAGCCCCGTGAGGTACACGATGGAACCGCAAATAAGCAACAATGCTTTACTCGGGACTATCACCCGCTGCTAGATGGTACGACATTGTCATCGCTTCCTATCTTATTGCTGACGTCTGACTAATTAGGACGCATCTGTAATGAAGCTGGGGATTTTATCGATCCAGCTGCGCCTCCACCTCCACCTCCTGTACGATCCAATGACGACTGGACACCTTATCGCAACCGGCTGGAATTCGAGACTGCGCACTTTTTGTTCTCACAGGCAGAAATGTCGGGCCAAAAAATCGATACTTTACTCCATCTTTGGGGTGTTTCCTTAGCGGTTCATGGTGACGCGCCTCCCTTTGCTAACCATCAAGACCTATACGAGACCATTGACGCGATGTCACTTGGCGACGTACCGTGGACTAGTCATTCAGTCAGTTACATTGGCGATAGAACCTACGATCCCGCTCCTTGGATGGACGCCTCGTACGAATTCCACTTCCGAGACCCACACAAACTTGTCCAAAACATACTTAAGAACCCCGACTTCAAGAACGAGATTGATTATGCCCCATATCGCGAGTGGGAGGAATGTTCTGATGGAGCATACAGCCGCCGCTGGCATGATCTCATGTCAGCGGATTGGGCCTGGAATCAAGCGGTATGGACAGCCGGATTTATTGTATCTGCTCGCTAATTTGTATTCAGGATATCATTGCTCAAGACCCGGCGACGCATGGTTCAGCTTTTGTGCCAATAATACTTGGCAGTGACAAAATGACAGTTTCCGTCGGGACTGGACAGAACGACTATCATCCCATCTACCTATCTGTCGGCAATGTCCACAACAATGTCCGTCGTGCCCACCGCAATGCGCTTGTGCTTCTCGGGTTTCTTGCCATACCTAAGAGTAAGTCGGATAGCTTATCCGCGTAGTCCTAGTACCAAGGCTTTACATGATCGTCTATAGCAAGGAAAAAACACACCAATGATGCACGTTTCCGGACTTTCAAGAAACAGCTTTTCCATTTTTCCCTATCTAAGATCCTCGAAACACTCAAACCGGGTATGACGGTCCCAGAGGTTACAATGTGCGCGGATGGCCACTACAGAAAAGTCGTGTATGGACTAGGACCATACATTGCTGACTACGAGGAACAAGTGATCCTGGCGGGTATCGTGCGGAACTGGTGTGGACGGTACGTAGTAACTTTCAACTTACAGCACTTTGTTTATCCATCCTCTTTTACTTTGACTGCAGATGTCTTGCGTTTCCTTGGGATCTTGACGGAGAACATGGGAATCGTACGCGAGAACTCCTCGAAGCATTGATCGAAGAGGTCGACACTGGTACGCTATGGGATGAATGGGGAATAGTCGTGGATGTAATCGTTCGTCTCTTTGTCTATGTTCCACTAGCTTAACTTTACTGATGTGTCACTCAGCGTTTTACGAGCAATTTCCCCCGCTCGGACATCCATGCGCTACTCGCCCCAGATCTACTCCATCAACTCATCAAAGGAGTTTTCAAGGATCACCTCGTCGACTGGGTATGTAATTACCTCGAGGAAACTTATGGATCTACCCGGGCAAAGGAGATTCTTGATGACATTGATAGAAGGTAACAACATTCAACATTGCATGGTCTACGCAAAACAATTAATATTGGTGGACAATAGAATCGCTGTTGCCCCGCCATTTTCTGGCCTTCGCCGTTTTGCAGATGGACGAGGCTTCAATCAATGGACCGGCGACGATTCGAAGGCACTTATGAAGGTCTACCTCAATGCCGTTGAAGGATATATTCCAGATAACATGATGCGCACATTCCGTGCATTTCTTGAGTTCTGCTACATCGCTCGGCATAATATCATCACTGAGGATATGCTCAAGGATCTTGGAGATACCCTGGAGCGCTTTCACGAATACCGTGAAATATTTATCGCAACAAATGTCCGGTCAAATTTTGCGCTCCCCCGACAACATGCAATGAAACATTATCCCGAACTTATCCGTCTTTTTGGTGCCCCTAATGGGCTTTGTTCGTCCATCACCGAGTCGAAACATATCAAGGCCGTCAAACGACCATATCGACGTTCAAACAAGTTCAATGCACTGAAGCAAATGTTACTCACAAACCAGAGGATCGACAAACTGGCTGCCTCGCTAGTCGATTTTACTGCCCGTGGAATGCTCATCGAACCTTCCGCGATGTCTCATCTTCGGTATTTCGGTAAGCTAAATATTTACTCTTAATGGATCCTTATCTCAACGACGAATCTCCATGACAGAAAAACAACTCAACGCGGACAGCGATGAAGATGCGCATGGCGGCCGCAGCGCCGACTCAAACGATGTCAATCAGCAGGCTGGTCATGCCGAAGAAGAAGAAGAAGAACGTGATGAAGGAGAAGAGAGTGATGACGAGGGAGGTGCAGTGGAGGGAGAACAAGTGTTGTGTGATATTCGGCTGGCCAGGACGATCCGTGAGTGCATTTTCCCTACCAATAAGTCTATTCTGAAACATTGTGAAGAGCGTCATCGTGCTCGAACCGTTCCAGATCTGGCTGAAGAGCTCGACATTCCTGAACTCCCAACCCTCATTCGACGTTTCCTCTATGACCAGCTACACCCTGATGCCGATGTGCCCCTGCGGCAAATGCCAGTTTACGGGGGACGCTTGAATGTCTTCCACTCTGCCATGGCCACCTTCTTCGCACCAAGTGACCCAAGCGGAATTGGCGGTATGTATCGCGAACACATACGAGCAACTCCATCGTGGCGACGTGGAGCTGCTCGTTACGACACCGTACTGGTTGACTCGGATTACAGCCCCAACAGCATTAACGGCATGGAAGTTGCCCGAGTCCTCTGCTTTTTTTCTATTCCATATTCAAACAATACCTTCCCCTGTGTGCTTGTCCACTGGTACAAGCGGATCGGCTCTCAGCCGGACAACGCTACTGGGCTTTGGATGGTATGCCCCATGATCCGAGAGGATCGATCACGCGAATTATCAGTCATTCATCTCGACTCTGTTTTCCGCGCTGTCCACTTACTACCCATGTTCGGCAACTCAGATCCCATTCATCCCGCAGTTCGTTATGATACCTCTCTTGACGCTTTTAAAGCATACTATGTGAACAAGTTTGCTGATCATCACTCCTTCGAAATTTTGTCTTGAGCTTTTGCTTTGTGAGTACCCTGATCGCCATCCCTTTACAGAACTAATCAGTATTGTAGTATGCACCAATTGTTACCCTCGTCTTCCTCCGGCCCCGAAAGGTTGGGTCATCGCCCCTGCGGCAACGGCTTGAGGTCACCACTGACCTCACCAACCTATTGCCCGTCTCGATCATGTCTCCGCCGTCCAGCTCACAGACATCTACCTTGCTCCTTCCCTTTTCTTGTCCTCCCGCAGCGACGACTTCCCTGCCGGCTCGTTTCCCTCCTTCACACTCTTCTTCTTTTACAGTCCCATCGTCGTCGCGATTGCCAACAACCCATGAAGCCAGCTTGTCAGTGATCTCAGACGATGTCATCGTCACCTGTCTCCGCGAGCGCTTCATGTCCGACACAATATATACCAACATCGGTTCCTCTGCCCTGGTCGCCGTCAACCCTCACAAGTACGTCGCTTCAAACGCGGACTCACTTCTTCAAAAATATGCCGCATACTATCGGGATACGACTGAGAACAAGACCCCCCTTCCACCCCACATCTTTCAGCTCGCTAATAATGCTTACTACCACATGAGGCGCACCATCCAGGACCAGTCCCTCATCATGAGGTACGCTTTCGTTTCTTACTTCGGATGTAAGTTATGAATGCTTATTTCGTCTGTAGTGGTGAAGCTGGCAGTGGAAAGTCAGAAACTCGGCGCCTCGCTATAAAGACGCTCTTGGAGTTGTCAGTTTCCAATCCAGGAAAGAAGGGCTCCAAGCTCGCCACCCAGGTGCCCGCAGCAGAGTTCGTCATCGAATCATTCGGGAATGCTCGCACACTGTTTAATCCAAATGCATCTCGCTTTGGAAAGTATACAGAGCTCCAGTTCACCGACAAAGTTTGTGTGGGATAAAGTCCCTTGACTACTATCTCGAGCGCAACCGAGTCGCGGCTGTGCCGTCGGGAGAGCGGAACTTTCATATTTTCTACTATCTGATGGCCGGTGCATCTGCGGAAGAGCGTCACCATCTTCACCTCGCCGACAAGACCCAGTACCGATATCTTGGCCACCGCGCCGGTGCCAGCACACGCGCCAATGGTGTCCGTGACGACGATGCCAATCGCTTTGAACAGCTCAAGATGGCTCTCAAGTCCGTTGGGTTGTCCAAGCGACATGTCGCTCAAACATGCCAGCTCGTTGCAGCCATTCTCCATCTAGGTAACATCGAATTCACCATCGACCGCGGTCGTGACATGGACACGGCTGTCGTCCGGGGCGTGGATGTTCTCGGCATCGTCACCGAGTTCCTCGGCGTACAGCCTTCCGCACTCGAGACCACGCTTGCTTACAAGACGAAGCTCGTCAAGAGAGAACTTTGTACCATTTTTCTCGACACTGATCGTGCCTCCGACAACCGTGACGACCTCGCCAAGACACTCTACTCTCTTCTTTTCGCCTGGTTGAATGAACACATCAACCGACGTCTCTGCCGTGACGACTTCGACACCTTCATCGGTCTCTTTGATCTCCCCGGTCCCCAAAACATGACCAGCCGCCCCAACTCCCTTGATCAATTCTGCATCAACTTTGCCAATGAGCGTTTGCAGAACTTCGTCCGGAAATGTATTTTCGAGTCGCACGTTGACGAGTATCGGACAGAGGGTATCTCTCGCTTCGTCCCTTCGGTGCCCTACTTTGACAACGCCGAGTGCGTTCGCCTCCTTCAAAACAAGCCTGGAGGCCTCATCCACATCATGGATGACCAGGCTCGTCGATCACACAAGAAGACCGACCTCACGATGGTGGAGGCATTCGGCAAGCGCTGGGGTAATCATTCGTCTTTCAAAGTTGGGCCGGTCGATCGATCGGGATCCCCCGCGTTCACCGTCAACCACTTCAATGGTCCCGTGTCTTATTCCTCCGAGGGCTTCCTCGAGCGTAACCTCGATTCCCTAAACCCCGACTTCGTCTCACTTCTCCGCGGTTCTCTCGCTGGTGCGTTGGACGGTGCAGGCTCGTCGATCGCACAAGAAGACCGACCTCACAATGGTGGAGGCATTCGGCAAGTGCTGGGGTAATCATTCATCTTTCAAAGTTGGGCCGGTCGATCAATCGGGATCCCTGCGTTCACCGTCAACCACTTCAATGGTCCCGTGTCTTATTCCTCCGAGGGCTTCCTTGATTCCCTAAACCCCGACTTCGTCTCACTTCTCCGTGGTTCTCTCGCTGGTGCGTCGGACGGTGCAGAAGGTGCCGGATCTGCCAATCCCTTTGTCAAGGGGTTGTTCCATCGCCACCCAAGCACATCCCAAGAACGAGGACAATCGTCTCTGCTCAGCAGCCCGTCAAGCCAATGCGTACCCCGTCGACGCGTCGTAAGGGCACAGTCAAGCGGATGGCAACGCTCCGCGAGGATAGCGCTGTTGAAGAACAAGAACGGGAGGACAACGACGCGTCAAATTCCTCCTCTGATCTGACGCCATGTGTAGCTGGCGAATTCAGAGCTGCTCTGGGTACCTTGTTTGAGACATTATCAGAAACGCAGTCCTGGTTTGTCTTCTGCGCGAATCCCAACGACTCGCAATTACCAAATCAGTTGGAGGGACGGAGCATAAAGGGCCAGATCCGGAGCCTGGGCTTGACCGAGGTATCGAAGAGGAATGTAAACGTCTTTGAGGTGGGGTTGACTCTGGACGAGTTTTGCACACGGTACGGGGAACCGATGGCGAAGATGGGCGTGATGGATGGCTCTGCGAAGGAGAAGGTTGAGCAGACCGGAAACGTCTTGGGTCTGCAGGAAACCAATATAGTTCTCGGTCAATACAAGGTAAGTTTCCAGTGCCAGTTTATCATGCCATTCAAGGATTCTGATCGTCTTACTCTTAACCTAGGTCTTCTTGTCTCAAGCTGCATTCCACTCTCTCGAAGACCGTCTCCGTTCTCTTGATGTGGAGGAGCAGAACGAAACCGCCTCCGCGATGCGGAGGCAGAAGCTGGCCTTGATATTCGCTCAATAGGCGACCCGTATGCTCCGTACGCATCCCCAGGACTTCCCCCAGACGACTACGCGGATCCCTACAACCAAGTATCTTCCCAAGCACACGTCCCGCTCGTGGCCAACCCCTCTCCATTCCAACGTGGAAATCTCTACAAAGACGATTACGAGGACTGTAAATCTTTCCGTTCTGCGATTTCGACAACCGGAGTCGACTGGCGTCCAACCGGGAAGAGACCAACTCCAACTATGGTTCCGAGTCATACGCGCCTTCCAGGAACATGTTCCAGAACGCTGATAAGGAAGGATTGATTGCTAAAGAGGCTCTTGCGGGTGAAATCATGGAGAATGAAACAACCGGAGTCATCAAGGAGACGTCGGCTCGTCGACGCTGGGTCTTGCTATGCTGGCTCCTAACCTGGTGGATACCATCCATTTTCCTCAAATGGTTCGGCCGGATGAAACGCGAGGACGTCCGTCAAGCTTGGCGGGAGAAGTTCGCACTCAACGTCATCATTTGGTTCATCTGTGCTTGTGCGGTTTTCGTCATTGCCGTTCTTGGGGTTGTCATCTGTCCCACAGAACACGTCTTCAGCACCTCGGAGCTTGCATCGCATTCCTTTTCAAACTCGGCGAATAATGTCTACACCGCAATCCGTGGTGAGGTGTTTGACCTCACGCAAGTTGCGGCGTCGTCAGGAGATCCGGCGGTGCTCAAACCTGTGTGGCTCGCAATGCGTTCACCCGCGACCACAGGAAAGTGCTTCTTGTGGTACCGTTTTGCGGGGCAAGGTCACTGGCACGTCATTTTTCCGTTTATACTAAGTCGGATCGTCATAGTAGTATTATCTTTGTCTTATCTTTGTCTTAATCAATTTACATGTAGTGACTATTCACATGACTTAAGATGACTTAGATGACAGTGACGAAAATCCATTAAGACTAAATTAAGAAAGGGTGTAAGTCAGCCACCCTACTTACTTGTCTTAGATGAACTTAACTGTTTAAGAGTATTTAAGTCATCATTAAACAAATTGAGGTTTTCCTGATGTTGGGAGGCAGCAAAACGTGTGCTACGATATGTTCAGGCCACCAAGGACATGGAACTCCGTTTTGATGGAACAGAACTTTCCACAGACATGGACTTCCATGGATACTCTGATGCTGGATGGTCCCAGGACCCAGATAACTCCCGTTCCACTTCCGGTTTTGTTTTCATCAGCAATCGTGGAGCCATTTCCTGGTCCAGCAAGCAGCAAAGCATGGTAGCACTCTCCACAACGGAATCAGAGTACATTGGACTCAGCAATGCCGGGCAACACTTGGCCTGGCTCCGAACCTTCTTTGATGAAATTGGACATTCTCAGAAAGCCCCCACAGAACTGTTCTGCGATAACCAAGCGGCCATCATCCTCTGCCGTGATCCACAGTTCCGAGCCCGGACCAAACACATCCAACGGAAGTATCATTTCGTCCAGGATGACATAGTTGGAAAAGGAGAAGCAGTAGTTCGGTATGTTTCCACCAAGGACATGGTGGCGGACATACTCACAAAGCCTCTTGCCAATGAGCCACATTGGAAGTTTGTTCGAGGCATGGGATTGCGGCTACCCTCGAGTGGGAGTGACAAATAACAACTGTTCCGAGCATTCTGAGCATTCCGAGCTCGGAACCCCTATTCCGGAACCACTTCCGGAATCTTCCCGTGCCTTCCGATCTCGGAAGCACCGGAACTACTTCCGGAATATTCCCGCGCTCTTCCGAACTCGGAAACACCGGAACCACTTCCGGAACTGTCTCGGAAGTGCCGGAAGTGCCGGAAGTTTAATACTTTAGTCTCTTAATCCTTATAACCTTCTTTCAGGGTTACCACGGCAATATTGTAGGTAACATAATACGAGTGTGCCTCCATCCATAGCATATATATACTTACACCTCACTTACAAGCACCTCAGTCGTTTCCGCCCATCTTAGGCAGCGGCTGAGGTGAGTTCCCCTTTTTACCTAGTATTTATCCCTAGCTAATGTACTACAGTATCGGGCAATTCCTGCCCTCTCTCAGGTGAATATAGTCGTTTCCGCCCATCTTAGGCAGCGGCTGAGTATCGGGCAATTCCTGCCCTCTCTCAGACTTTGTCAGTATTCCATACTGTATGCTAAGGGTAATTTTTGTCAGTTTGACTGACAATCAAAGGTCTATTGTATCCCTCGCCTGCAGTCCAAAAGCTGTATCGGAACAGCGCTCGAATATCTATCTGTGAGGGGAAATGGCATCGTTTTCTCTACTCATACCTTTACTACCAAGGAGTCCAAGAAATATGGGTAAGTCATACTTATTGTACATACACCTTTTGGGAAGCTCAGATGTTGTTAAGACTTCGGCTCAACCCTGCCATATTGCCGCTGATCAAGCTTCCTCCAGAGGAATGGGGGCTCTTTGGCGTGCACGCATATCGCGTGCAACATATCCGCCCAAGATAATTTTGTATGAATCTCCAATACGGAATCTTGATATGCATCCCACACTTCATGAGTACCCAGCCAACTCATCGTGATGGAAAAACGTTTATATGCAAGCTTTGGCTGTCGTGGTGATGACGTCGACTTTCAATGGTACGTTTACACACTGCTTATGGTTACTTTTCTGGTGACGAGGATGCTTTGGGTAAGGTTTTATCTTCGATTTCCTGTAGAACCTCTACTTAAAATGTTTGCAGTCTTGGGTATCTGCCTGACAACGCAACATGACTTGAATCGGTCCAAGCTGTCGGAGGGTAATTGCAGGACACGAAGGAAATATCGTGCACCTTATCCCACGTGAGCTCGTCGATCGCCTTGTCCAACTCGGTCAGATATTCGACTTGAAGCTACTTGTGGTGACGACGTGATAACTTGACCAGCCCCAGGTCGCATTCCTACCCATGATGGACACATGTCACCACAAATGTGTTCGGCACCCTTCAGCCCATGACATGTATTTCTTTTCATGCCTTGTTTACATATTACAGTAAGATCGTTTAGCCTCATTAACATGCTTGCGTACATTGTCCCAGCGATCCTCGCACCCGTACCGATACACGTTCTGGCGCGCAGAGAATTTGAAATCATCGAGATGCGGCATGAAACCAGCAAAGAAAGCAGATACTGCAGGCACAGATTCTGCTTCAATAAACGAGTCGAGGACGTTGATGATAGACACTTGTGGGAAGGCCAATTCGAGGCTTGCCGGCGATGGAGGGATTTCGGTATACCCTCGTGTATCAATGGCGATGGCGATTCTGCTCAATGATGGACACGTCTGCAGAAGCTGTAATACTCCGTTTGGCGTGATTCCACCCTGGGTGTCCCATCCCCATTGCTTATTTATGAAGAGTTCTTGCAGATGAGGCCACGCCGACACCAGCGTTAGCAATTCTCTGTCCCTCAGGCCTATTCCCCACTCCATATTGAGGTTGATGCAACGAAGATTGCCGAATGCCATACATCTCTGTAAATCTCCAACGCCGAGTACAGGCTTGTTCCACAGGACATACGCGCGACCAGCATTGAAGGTTTGAACCAATCGCAGTTCCCGGACAGTATGACTGATACTGGCTGTCCGGACACTGTCAAAGAAGGAGGAGAGGTGCTGCCCGGAAGGATGGGATTCAATAAATGCAAGAAAATACATGACAGCAGGGAGTCGAGTTCTGGAGAGTAGACGTGATATTGGGTCCAAGAATTCAGAACATAATTTCAATCCCTCTAATTTGGTGAAAGTAAGGGGTGAGTCGGAGAGAGAAATTTGGTCGGGCAATGCACTGGGCAACGTAAAGGCGAGGTAGGTCAAGGCGGGCTGGCGAGACAGATGTACGAGAGTGATCACATCCAGAGAAATTTGGGAGCAGTCAACAGTCTGGAGGTTTTGCCACTGGCAGATCAAGCTGGGGTCAATGTTCATATCCATGCCTGCGTAGTACTCTTCGATGGACAGACTCCTAAGACCTGGGGAGGTCTTGGAAAACAACTTGAGAGAATTCTCGAAATAACGTGGATCTCGCAATTGAATTTCGAGAGAGATGAGAGATGGGAAAGGAAGGAGCAATAGAGATTTGCCCAATTTACGTGTATGTTCAAAGCACAGATGGCGGACGTTCAGAAAGAATAGATCACCTGCGGGAGATTTCGACAGGCTGATGAGGGATTTCTGGCCGAGCCCAAGGACGCCCTCTATTGATATAGATCGGATGCGACGAGTGTAACTCTGTAGCATATCCCACTCGATCCTCGTAAGTGATCTATGAAACGAGTAATACTTCGGAGAATAGTATTCAGTATCGGACAAAGTAATGAATGGAACAATCACAATCTTACCTTGTTTCGGGATGCTCGATGAGATGCTTCTGGAAGGCACTGGGCAATAGGGGATAGGTGGTCCAACTGTTCCCAGAGTATATCAAGTGCTGGTTCTTTGAATGTGCGACATGTTCTGGCCAGAGCTACGAGATCAGAGGCGTCTTTCCGTGCATCAGAGTAATGAAAGATGTTGAAAAGGATCTCTTGTATCTGAAGTGCGTGATGCATAGTCATGTATTTTTCTAACTCCGATCTTAGACTCTTCATCGCTACGTTCAGTGCTCCTTCGATATTATACACAAGCAATAGAACCCAAAATTTTCTCAGGCGCTGACCTTCACGGCCTGCCATGCTGGCCTTGTGGATATCGCTTTCCACCATCTGTCATGACCCATTAACGATGAACCCCGGTGCTCAGAGAATTGGGGATATCCTACCTCGCAACATTGGGTCGGTTCTCGAGTACAGGGTAACCGAGTTCTTCAATCACAATGGCCGCATACGGGAGATGGAAAAGATCTGCCAGGGTTACGTTCTGCAGAAGGCCATTGTTGAATTGACAATCTCCGAAAAACACTGGGACCTTACTTCTCCTGCCAGGTATGATTGTTTGCCGAGAATGTCATCGTACACGTCAAGCTTTGCGTTTAGGTTTTCGAGATACTCGTTCACTCTAGCTTCGTCAACAGGTAGTCCTCTGTGCCTGTACCAACACGTGAGTTCTGCTGATATCGAAAGAATAGAGTATAGCAACTTCTTAATGATCTTTTCCGTGGCAAGGCCCAAGGCAAACGGGTAGAAATTAGAATACTCGATAGATGCGGCTTGCTCGAATAACGCTTCGCTTCTTGGATCGTTTGGTACAAGCCCAAAGGTTCCTTGGGTCTCGTACTGTTTGACGAGGTATCGACAAATTGCACGGGCTTCGTACAGGATGAAGTCGTCGTCCTCCTGATTCATACATCAGCTTGTCAGCGGATGTTACCCAGTACACAAGGCGTCCCTTACAATGTATGGGACCTGACCGAACGGCTGAAACTGTTTGAATGCTGGAGTCTTGTGCTCCCCCTTGTACACAGCGACGTTGACGACTTCGTAAGGTATCTCCTTCTCTTTGCACACTTCGGCTACTAATCTGACGAGAGGTGCGACAGGATGTCCGTGGATCTTGAGAACCATGATTAAGTGCTCGGATGAGTACGTGCGTTTGGTCGACGGGCTCAGACGTCGATGGGCAGGGATCCTTATCCAAATAATCAAATCCTGGACCAGTTTTATACTCTAACCAGTGCCTCGTTGGCAACCCGATTGATCGCAGCAGTGTGTACACACAGCAGTACTTGTGACCCATACCAGGAAGAATAGCATTATTCCCGATCTTGTGCTGTGGGCTGCGCTGAGCTTCAGGTGTAGTGCTGACACAATGGATGCTTGCTACTAGGAAGCAACATTATATGTATATCATGGCCCATATGTTAGGCCGTAGTGTCTAGCAAAACCGCACTGCACTAATGCTTTGGCTAACAGGGCTCTGAGCAGCGCTCAGTCAGGAATCGCTTGAAAGGTGGAGTCGGCGCTGAAGTGGACGTCACAGAGCGCAGTGCCACTTGTCTCCCTCTATCGCCATGCTCCTTTCGTCCCAACTTGGTGGTCTTCAATTTGATGTACCTCAAAACTGGATGTCGACTCCCATGGTTCGACTTTCTCTTAGGCACCGTTATTCCGAATCCAAGCGAGGTTGTGGTAGGCGGCAGCTGCCGCCTTCAAGTTGGACCCTGGATTCCCAGAAGCCGCCACTGTGCAGTAGTACCCACTCGACCGTTTGGCGGGAGTTGCTCGGCTGCCTATGAAGAGCTGTCGTCCGTCGACTTCGTGCACTTTCTGCCGGATCGGACATCGTGATACCGGTATCGCTCGTGAAAAATCTGCGTCTGCATTGTTTGAACGGACCCACATATTCTCCCTTGTGGCTCTTACTGCAGTTATTCAGGGTGTGGATCATGAGTCCTTCCGGATTTCGAGCGGTTCCTCCTGAAGGAAGTCTGTGGACCGGTTGCTATACTCGACGCTGTTCATTCAATTCTGATAGTAAAATGACTTGCCTTTGCCTATGCTTCGCTTCTACCAGCAGCTTTACTATACTTACTATGCGCTCGAGGTTTTGGTTAAATTATTGTCAGCGTATACCCCTGACTTCACCTCTACTGGTTCCATCCACTTGTCATGAGTCTTCTGATCCATGGTCCCTATGCGATGAATGCCTACGTGAAGTGTGCTCGGCGCAGGCACCTTAGCTGGTTCGTTGATCAAGATTGCGATTAATTTAGGTTTAACCCGAGCAGTTGGAATCTACGGAAGAGACATGGTAACAAAGAGAACTTGAGCCTCGGTTGCGCGTTGCCAATCCCCTCTTTTCGGAATGTAGCAACTCGGACTTTGCCTCCACAGCTCATGAACATGTACCTGTCTTAGAGCAGAGAACCATTAACAACACAAAGGGCACGCGTCAAGCTGTGCTCGCAGCAATTAGCCGTGCCAAACTCTCAGCGTTGGCCCCCTCAACCCTGGGGACGATTCTGCACTTGAACGGAAGTGGATGCCTGTGCAACACATCAACAACACGTCCGGAAGAGGCCGACAGACAATCCGTTTTGTCACTCACACCACGATCCCAGCTGAAAACGCCGGTTCCACTGATATTTCCACCCCATGCTCGTCCAAGGGCTTCAGGATCTTGAATGCGGCCAATACCTTCGCGATGACGGCCCACACGGACGTGTCTGCAAAGTGTCTGCCAACACAGATGCGTCGACCGAATCCAAACTTGATGTGTTCCGTGTCGTCGGGTTTGAGCGACCCATCGTCGTTCAGGAATCGTTCGGGAATGAATTTGTCTGGGTTAGGGTACCGTGATTCGTCGTGCGCCATTGACCTAAAACAAAAGGTCATCCAGGAGCTCAAGCAGTTACGCAGAAACACGAACCAAAGGTTCGCCAAGAGGAGAGCACCTGAAATTGGGTGTCAGTAGACATTCAATCGCTCCAGGAAATCTAAAACAATCACCCTTTGGAATATGGTATCCATTGTATACATCGTCGTCCACGGCAACGTGGGGGACCGCTGTGTCAATGGTCAATCAATGAATGTCAACAAGGCAACTACTCACAGAGAGGAGCGACGGGACTGTATCTGAGGGTTTCGCGGAAAATGGCATCTATATAGGGTAGCGAGGGGCGATCATCCATCCCTGGTAGTCTGTCCCGGCCCACCACAGCATCGATTTGCGCTTGCGCTTTTTCCTGAATTGCCGGGTTCACCATCATCATGAGAAAGAATCCAAGGATGGCCGAGTTGGACTGTTTCATCTTGTTAGCAGTGAGGCGCACATCGAAACGTTACCACGTACGGTTTCCGATGCAACTAACCGACATGATCATTAGTATAAGACCCCGCGATGTATCCAAGAAACGTACCCAAGAACGCGGTCCCAGATGCTTCTTTGAGCGCCTTCATCCACGATTCTTCGGGTGGGATCCCTTCTTCTTCCAGAGGTCGCAACGCGTCCTGTACCATGGAAGGTGCGACACTACCGCTCTAACGCATGTCATCATTTAATTTGCGTAGGAGATGAGTAATCGAAATGAACATTACCATTTTATGAAGAGCATACTCAAACGGTCGTTCGAGATAGTCCTTCACATACGCCCGTGCCACCGCCATATCTCTCTTGATTGACATGCCGGGAAACCATGATGGGAGATACAGCACTTGAAACATATTCATCTCGTGATTGGACATGAATTCAGGCATGAAATCCACTCACACCACGGAAAGGCGCCCATAAGAATGCTAATATCGGGACGCAGGGTAGGTACGACGATATCCGTCACGTCTGCCACGATCTTGATGAGTTCATCTTTGTGAGAGGTTGGTTCGTAGTTGTACGCGCTGTTCAGTACGACTGATGCCGTATATCTGGATGATGAATTGAGATTACAAATCCAAAATTCTCTCTCACACACTTACTCGAAGATGTGCTCGTGGAGTTTTTCAGGTGTTTCAAGCAATTGCGGGAGGAGAAGGCATGCTCTATGGTGTAAATACGGAAAAAACCTGTGGACCGCGTCGAGTCTGAATGTCTGATGAAAGAAACGTCGGTGGAGCCTCCATCTATCGCCGTAAGGCATGAAAGAGGATGTAAATTCTTGTCCAGACCTGTAAAAGTGGACTAAGATTGGCAGTATGAAAAGAAGATTGAAGAACTGACAATTCAACGGTTATGAAGTTTGGGCGGTCTGAATAATTCTTGGACCGAATCTCGAGCAGGTCCTTGGCAACCTTTTCTGAATTAATGATGATGATATCATTTCCCAGCAGTCGAGAATAAACTAGGTCGCCTGCACGAATATCGACTTGAGTGAAGGCCGTAGAACTGAACATGTTGCAACCTACCGTATGTTCTTGCCCATTCAACATATGTCAACCATGGGGCATCTGGGTTGACACCGACAAGGTTCCCAGCCCATGGTAAACCAGGAGGTCCGGGTGGCAATGGGTAAGGAGTTCGAGTCCTGAGAGCCTTTCGTCCGATATACAGAGCCACAGAGCACCCAAGTGCCAAGGAGACCGTAATTGTCCAGTCGTGCATTGTGTGGAGTTGACAGTCGATAGTGGCAGACCTTCGAATAAGGTCCATTTAAATTGGGACGGTGTAGCACAGCCAGTTACTAGCCAAGTGGCGCCGGCCTCGACGGATACATGTGCAACCGAGTGTTGTTTCAAGCGAGACAGATATGACAGAAGAGGTTACGCAATCAAGGAACTGCCATACCACTGCCACAGCGAGTCAGTGAAGTGACATGACAGTGACATGGTAGTACGTAGCATGCGGCAGCAGTTGCAGTTGAACTTCGGACCTGATGGTTTCTGGAAGGACAAAACCATCGTGAAAGATAATCATTGAAGATGCTGAGTTCGGTCTGGTACGGTTCTGCAGATACTTTGACCTCAGACTTGCCCTCGGACTACGGTTGTGGGTCAAGCAGTGGCGTATCCGTTCCTGACGCTCGGGCCCCAGTGGGGTGACAGCTGAGTTACAAATCAAAGGAAGGTCTGCGGGCAGGAAGAGAATATTGCTAAATGGAAGTCTGCATTTACAACCCAGTCACAACAGTACAAAACTATCATTTGAACAAGAGCCTGCCTTTCATTGATTCGATCTTCTGACGCCAGTTACTACAACGAATCTGCAATACCTGGGATAGCTTGAAAGGATGCGGACACGGCGAACAGGAGGGTAGCGAAGCATGATGCGAGCTAGTTGCCATGGCCTGCCAAAGTTCAGAAGAGGTGACCCAACCTGCCAAGTATTTAAATGGGATCAGCATTCGATATGGTGTATCTGTGGTTTGCGCGGTACCATTGTGCACATAGGTCGCGCAGTACGCATAACTGGCATAGAAAAAGCAGGGCAAGCGTGAAAGGGAAGGACACAGACCTAACCATGCTAATGGTCCTCGCCGGCTCCGCCATCCCCCCGCGCTTCGCGCATCTTGCTGCCTTCAGTAACTTCAACCAACCGACTTGAAGCCTACGGCTATTTTCAAGTTGGGGTGGCCGGGTTCAGCAAACGAGAACCGCCCAGTTTGAGGCTATCAATAACGTCGACGTTGACAATGGAGCAATGTGAACTGGGTCACTGTAGAACGCTCATATCTGATACATAGATATGTTTTTATCGCCGAGTGACTTGTGAAGCTGTGAACACCAACGCGGAGTCTGGTGTAGTCTCAGGGTGACGGTCGACGGGGACTGGTACGTGACATACATTCTGTTCTTCACACTCGCGCGCGTCACCACGACTGGCAGCCTACGGGTCGATGTACACCCGACGTCAGTGCTCGGACGCGACTGAAACAAGGCAACGGTTACTAGACTCACCAAGCGAATTGTATTGTATGTATGTATGCGATTCACTAACTACACAGCGGACGCCGAATCGAGTGAAACGCTCACAACGCCGCACGAGTAAGGTTAGGCTCTGACCCGGTGACCTTGAAATACATAAGCTTCCTTTTCACTCGGGCTCCTCGTGTCTGCACATGGGTATGTCGCTCAGGTAACTGACTAACTGAGCTCACTAAATTGCATAGAGGCTCGGTTTTTTCTAACTTGTTTGGCAGGAACTTTGATCCCTAATAACAATGGAACGGTGAGAAATCTAGTCTTGTTACTTTCCCTAGGCCCGGGAGGGTATCTCACGCGCTACCTGATCGTAAAGTTCACCGTGGTTATCTTGCGACTGACGCACCATGATGGCCACGTACGTACGTATGAATCGGTTCGACAACTCCACGCCGTTTCGGAACCTAAAAAATATCTATTGATCCACAAGGCATCAACGGCTTCCTTCCAGGAATTACTACTTTTCTCGGTGTTTCGTTCACAGGTTGTCATCCCCTCTGTGTTGATGATTTCTCAAACGTCGGCATCGTTTCTGTCAGCAGATTACTTGCAAAGTCGTGCAACCTCCCACCCTTCCTAGAACATCTCACGCGGCAATGATAAAAAGGACAGAGGACGGTCCGTCTACATATTCACCTCGACACCCATAGCAGAGTAAAGAATGGTTTTGAAGTTGTACGGCTACCCCACATCTACCTGCACACTTCGCGTGGCAGTCGTCCTCAAGGAGAAGAGCGTTCCATTCGAGTTCCACATGGTTGACCTCGCCAAAGGTGAACACAAGGCTCCTGGCTTCGTTGCTCACCAGCCATTCGGACAAGTCCCATACATCGTACGCATAATGGAGGCATCGGGATGCTTTGATTGCTGATATATAAACAGGATGATGATGGTCTCATTCTATTCGAATCTCGGGCGATCGCTCGATACATTGCGACCAAATACGCTTCGCAAGGCAACGCCTTGATACCCACTGGTCTCAAGGAACTAGCCCTATTCGAGCGAGCCGCATCCATAGAGGCATTTAACTATGACCCTTTCGTATCCGGTCTCGCCTGGGAACTCAAGTTCAAGATGTAAGTCTTAGATCTCGCATCACTGATGACTCGGGCCTCAGGTTTGACACGAAACGCCATAGGTGGTTTGGCGGAAAGACAGATGAGGCACGTGTAGAGGCGCTCCACGACCAGCTCAAGGCCAAACTGGACGCATACGAAGTCATCCTCGCCAAGCAAAAGTACCTTGCTGGAGATGTTTGTTTTGCAATACTTTTCGTTTCACTGGGTACTTGCTAGCCTAACTCTTCATCACACAGGAAGTTACCCTCGCGGACCTCTTCCACTTACCATATGGTACTATTCTCCTTGCCGATGACATTAAGACCGACGAGTTTTCTAGTCGGCCGAATGTCGCCAGGTATGTTGGTTGAATATTTCTATCGTGATTGTGCTGAGACATTATGGCAGATGGTGGAAGGACATCACATCTAGAGCTTCCTGGCAAGCCGTCAAGGGTGGTATTGCATGAGTCGAACACTACAATCGGAACGAAAAAAGTGTATACAATGAGAGACATACTTGTACGCTCTAAAGGTTTCCACAGTAACTTATCGGTCCGGGTGTAGTGGCGACAAAGAAGTAGAAATTAAACAACAACAAACGCGGAGATCTGCATTCAAGTGTTCATGAGATCCTCGGACAGATCCTTATGAGTCCGCTCCTCGGAATTATTGATAATCCCGAGACTCCCAACGTCGTGCTCTCGATCGAGTAGCGCACATACACGCACCTGCATTTCTTCCTAACCATGCTGAGCTGGTGTCTCCTCTATAGGGTGAGCCGGAAGCGACGGAGTTTGTGGACGAAGGAAAGCCAGGTATTGACGCAGTGCAGCAAACTCGGCAGGAACTACACAGGCTGCAATCCGGACCCACAGAGTTGACTCGTCAACCGCTAGGAAGACCTGCGATAGCCTCAAAACTAGGATCTTTTACCGACCGGATCTGGATTGCGAGATGGGCATGCGGCAGGAGAGTGCAGAGGTGATCTGCACAGCGCGACGTTTTAGTATACAGTTGCCGTGGTCAAGACAGTGCATAGCTGAAGGGAGTGCTTGGCTTGCTCCTATGTCATAAGTCCAAACACTGCTTGCGGAGGACCTGGCCAGGCGAAGGTGTTCCCTCAAAAAGTGAGAAGTTGAGCCGTGCGGACCACAATGATAACAGCAGAGTGAAGTTCAAGGTACACTGTACAGGCGGAACTTCCAAAGTGGTTTCAAGTACTACGTCATTATAATAATATTACACACCGCCCCGCCGGCCGTACGCTTAGTCGTTTCATAAGTATATGGCTGTGTCGAGAAAAAAAAAAAAAAAAAAGCTATGCGCTTCGGCTGTTCGGCGTGGCCGATCCAGCCGCGTTCACCTGATGAGGAAAACGTTTGCACCACTATCATAACCTCACGTGCCGATGGCCGTCGCTGAGGCGAAGACCAACACTTGACCATCAGTGCCCAATGTTCCTCTTCGACCGCCGGGTGAATTGGACGACTTGGCGGCTTGTGTGCCCCGAGCTTCAGAGCAACAACCTCGAAATTGTTCTTTTCCTTCCATGGAATGTCTCCAGACAGCACCTGTCGTCAAAATTAGCTGTCATCAATACACCAAGAAGTGTGATTACCTCAAGCATCACACATCCGAGAGAATACATGTCCCCTGACGAGTGGGGTTTGCAGCCTTTAAGTCGCTCAGGTGCTGCCCATCTCACTGCTCCAACGTTGCTCGCACTCGACAACCGTTGCAGGTAGGACAGTCCGGGTTGTAGCTTCCCAATGGTACACGAAAGGCCGAAGTCGCTTATTCGTGGGGTTTGTTCCCCGTCGATGAGTACATTCCCCTGATAAAAGATAAGTGTGTGTTTTAGGACAAAGTTCGTCAACGCACACTATGCAGATCTCCGTGGAACATGGAAAGTGAATGTACTACCACAGACAATGGAATCAGAAAGGTGAAGGGATCGAGTAACGACGAGGACGCACGGTATTCTAGACCGGATCCAATGCCATGCACCTGCGAATGGTCGGCACCACCAATGTAAACACGGCTTTTCACGGCTTACCAGCTTTAGTCGCTCGACTATCGAGAGCGTCTGGCCTTTGTTCTTGAGGAAAGAGTGCAGGGTGCCGTTTGACATCCAAGGTAATACTGCAGCTGGTATTGGCCCGAAACCATGTGTTACACCAAGTAAGGGGACGATATTTGAGTGTTCGAGTCTTCTCAAAAGACCGAGTTCTCGGCGGAGAACCTGCCACCCGGTGTTAGTGCATGAATTATTAGGTCGAAGGTGGAACCGACCTTGTTGTTGAGCTCTAATTTCCTCTGGTTTTCTTCGGGATCTTCGGAAGCAAAGTACCTCAGACTCTTCACAGCGACCTATCAGAGATGAGTAGGGAGAAGACGTATGAAAGCAGAATGTGATACCAGAGAGGAAGACCCTGACGTATAGCGTCTGCACTTGTACACGTCTCCGAATGCGCCGCCAGCGATCTGAATAGTAGAGTCCCGAACGAGTTGGTCGGTGAGGTCCACCAAGGGACGGCTTTCTAGTTGAGAGCTGGGTGAGGTAAATCAGTTACCTGGACCAGTGGCCTATAGGCTTATGGCGAGCGACTCACCTGAGCATTTGGGAAGAGATAGTGTTTGTATGGACAATGGGCCAGTGTTTAGTCTGGACGAGGTCAAAGTGGTGCTTGATGAATGCAGGGGTATAGAGCACCCATTCCTCCACAGCAACCATACTGCCCAGCACATTGCTGTGGTCCTAAGTTTGTCACCTCGAGGCAGACCAAAAAAAAGGCTATGTTCCTTTTCCCGCTGTTGTTAGTAGTTACCGTGATTCCTGGAGGGTAGTAAGACTTATCGGAGTTTGAATTCCACTTAAGTAAGTGGACTTACATTTTTTGGAACGTCATTCCCATCGCGCAGAATGAGATATACTGCTGTTCAGCAGGTTAAGATGCGAGAGAACAACCCTCCGAACCCAGTGTGAGTCTTTTTTTCCTTCCCGCTACGCGCGATTCAATTAACTAATTAATTTTTGTCTGACCCCTCCAGGAATGAACGGACTGCCGCTTTATCGATAAACACTGAAAGGCCACATCCGTGGCAACACCCGCTCCGATTAAAAGGAAAGGAACAAGTCAACGACACTTACCTCTACTGTTCAAGTTTAAGTACTAGGATGTTATCCGGCCATTCAACGGACGAGAACTGTCACCAAAGCAAGAAGGGTATTGTTCAACATGTACACAGATAACCTAGCGAGTGGGTACCGAAAACTGAGTTCGGGAACCTCGAGAAAACGCGTCGCTCGACGCTGAATTCATATGCATAATCTAACCCCCTCCAAATCGCATCTGCACAGTCCAACGACTCGAGCCATCCCGCCGCATGGTACTTGGCCCTTTGATATGGCCAGTGTTCCATCCAACGACCCATCTTCTGCGGATCTCGTCACAGTCCAAACGCTCGAATCGATCCGCACCACGCGCACGTTGGGGAATTTCGACGACACTCAAAACAGATCACTGGCAGATCGGTATGTTGGTGATACTGATGTACCACAACAGGGGAGGCATACCCGTACGCAGTTGCTAGATGTCCAGTGACATATTAGAACAACAAAAGACAGAACAAGAGGCGTACATTCATGAAAACCATCAAGTCTCCCGCCACAGCAGGCGACAAATCGAGCGTCAACGTGCGTACCGTTCGTGGTACTAACCACCCCGCCCGGCGCCAACGCGGGCGACAAATGCCTTGGATACATGATCGACAAGCTACTCAACTTGGACAGTGTGGGAAGCACGCCCCATGCCGACCCGTCAAATCCGACCCGTCTCGCATCCATCGGTGGAACAAGCAGATAATACGTTCGTAATTGCATCCGCTCACGAAGGAATTCGGGAATAGCGGGACAGCTCTCGCGATCTGCAATGTGTCGATGGAGGTTGGTAATGGTCAACGAGAAATGTCGGAGGAACAGCAGGGCGGTGCAGTAGTATTGCCAGAACAGCGACGAGGGGGGGTGCATTCGAGCGTCCCTGAAAGCCTATCAGCGACTCCAGTTGGTGGCCATTTGTATCTGCTCCATTGAATTCAATTTGAGTGAGGTGTCAAAAACTAGACAGAAAGGAGGACGTGCCACCGCCAGGTGTGAAATTTAGCTACCGCGCGGAGCGATAACTGAGTGTCCAAACAAACGCAAATTGTGCGACAGGCACGTGCAAAACCCTGCCAAACGAGTTTTCTCGTGGGGGGGGGGAAAAAACCCACTACTATCGTAGCGGGAATAAAGCGAGTCATTGATTTTGCTTCACGTGACGATGACGCGCTTGTTCATTCGTTGTTTCTAACTTCTTCATATTACACCGTGTCCTTTCTTGGTTTATTCTTACATCTCCAATCCGCTCAACGATGGCAATATTCTTCTTGAGCGTTCTCTTCGCGCATTGGATTACCCTCCTTGACACCTTACAACAATTCTTCTGGAACTACACACCGCGACCACTGTTATCAACCGTTTTCCCAAAAAACCTCATCGAAAGCAGCCTAACGCTCTCACAGGTCACTCATGCACCGCGAATTCGCGATTCCTTCGACTATAGCGGTTCCGTCGACCTTGCGACATGTTTTGTTCCGACAATCCTTCAAACACCTATAACAATGAACCTTTCTTGCAGTGTTGACCATTCAGACTATGGCTTATACGATACTTCTTCACCTTCACATCACTATGTATACCTGAATGTCCCTGTCTGGCCACCCGCCATTCCCGAGGAGGACGCGGTTCCGACGTCGCTGTCTTCGCGAGTTGAGGTAGGTTGCTCTGCATTCTCGTAAACTATCTGACTCGGTCTCGACCAGGATAACCGTACACAAACAAACATGGCTCTCTACAGGGCTCACGGGCTCAGCTTTTGTCCTGTCTTGGTTGGTATCATGTATATTCGGTCGCTGCTGCATTTGTATATGGTCTTGATGGTATGCACACCGTTTTACTTGATACATGGGCGCTGACCATAGGATAAGATACCGTCCCTCTGCAACCATTGGTTTGAGGACGTACTGATTTACGATTCAATAAACCCCACAGAGCTATTGGGTCGTTCCTGGTTCCTTCACGCAAGTTTATGGATGGTTCCTTGGTACCTGCTTCGGTGTGGCGTTCGCAAGGCTGTCTCGTGTTTGCGCTACATTCGACCGCTTACCTGCAAACCGGCTTATCCAGTCATTCCACGAATCGTACTCACACGAGTAGATGGAAAATCCGTTCCGGTCAAATTTTCAGAAGGCGATCAACCGCGCGTGAACGGTGGCATATCATCGTCTTTCGAAGCAGAAGAATCAGCGGTAGACGAGAACTGTGACACAACGTCCGATAGCAGAAAACCCCAGGACTCGGTGGAATCCTTTAGTTACGCCGACGGAAGTTGCAGTGCAACGGAATTCGAGGCGCCACTTTTGCTGACAGTATCTCACGAGGACGAACACCACGACGGAACTGCCGAAGACCAGGAGAACATCGGATCTGGCCTGCTTGCCTCCGGGTTTGCAAAGGATTCCCAGATTTTCGTGCATCAGATCCCTGACACGGAACTGCAAATGTCTCCTGTCCTGGTCGAATCAACGAACGAACCTTTGCAGCATGTCGAGAAAGATAGCCCCGTACCAACCCCCAAACCGGATGCCCTTGAATTCGAACGAATGGAGTTCCTGGGGCCTGATGACATCCGCCAAGATATAGATGGCTTTGGCGAGCGAGGGGACTCGGATCAGGATCCTACAACCCTTAGCCCATGGAGTCTTATCGGTGACCCTGGCCTCGATGGAATGGAAACATTACCAACAACCACGAGCGCGACGAGCACATCCATGGAATCGCAAGTCATGCCAACTACACGAATCACCGCCGGCGACGGCACAGAGATGGAAGACAGCCAGCAAGTATCCTTGGACCTTTCTCAAATAGATGAGAATTCCTGCGCATGGAACCCTGGAACCCAGCTTGTGGACGATTTAGTCGTACCGGTGCAATTCAACCAAATCCCTTCCGATCCCTTAATGGAGAAGCTGGACGCAAACTTACCGGAACAAGTAGTCCTTCCAGTGGGGGTCAGCGAAGAGCCAGCGGAAGAGAACGATACTACATCCGCCGAACGTTTTTCACCTTCTTCATTCGGCGAGCCGATCGTCAATCTTCCACTGGTGACCATACGTGAAGACATGCGATTGGTGCAAATCGACCCTATTGACCCTGCTACGATGATGGAAGACATTACGACTTGTTCACCGCTGCAAATATCTTCTCCAAGCGTACCTGCCGTGGTCGTCGATACGAGCTACTCCGTCGCAGCGAGGCGACAAAGCCTGGAACCAGTTGGAACCAAGCAACTGGACCAGGGTTTGGATCCTGCGGGAGACGCGCCCGGGACACTGAATGACAAAGAAACAGTGTATAAAACGTCGGGTATAGCTTATCCCCAGGAAGACAGGCCTTGTTGGCCAAGTCCGTCCGTCGAGGGTTCGAATATGGTTTGTCCTCCAGCGGTCGACTGCAACCTGTCCCCTGGAACTCTGGAGAACACGTCGACTCCGGAAACAGCCCGGGAGAGTGGTACACGGTTTTTCCACGCCACCCTGGTAGAGGAAGCTGCCGGAACGAATGAACCAAGGGTTGGAGCTTTGTACGAGGATCCTCGATGTCACGCAGACGGAGATCTGGCTGGAAGTCTTCACAACGCACTTCGAGGATCAGACGTCAGCCTCCCCGACGTAACGAGCATCTCAAAAATGCCTAAGGGGCCCGACACGGAAGGTCTGGTTAATTTCGTGGCCACCAAGCAATCCGATAGTCCGATCAGCATCCTCACCGGTCAGCCTAGTGGCCTCCCTGACAGTATGGGGATCGAGTTACCGACGACACTGCCTGAACACATATCAGCGCTATCAGACACATGCAAAGAGGCTGGCCCTCTTTCGATTACGTCTGCAGAGATGACGAGTAGGCTGGGTGACGGGGAGGGCTGCGAGGCCGACACCATGTCCTGGGAAGATCCAAGTTTGACGATATCAGAACCCCCTGCGGATGCGGAGCGGACGTTATCAGGCTCTATGCACGCACCACCAGAACACTTGCCAACTCCGCAAACCGACCGTAACGTCGATCGGACCCCCGTCCACAATATGCCTCCAAGTTTGACGCTTGAAGAGGAGAATGGAGATATAAGTATGACCACCGAGACCGCATCCAAACGTGAGCAAGACCTCTACGCGTCCATTCATGCACCGCGAAGGACATCAGAGTCGGAGGTGCAATCGTCAGTTTCTCAATCGAAAGACGAGAGTAATTGCGACCATCAACATTCTGTCACAAACACAACGGTCTCTGAAAGAAAGCCTTGTCCGCCAAACTGGACAGCGATGCCAGAGGTGGTAGATGCGTTCCGCATGTTCAAACAAGCGCCTAGCGAGAATATGACACGAAGAGCGTCATCCGTCGCGGAGTGCACGAATAGAAGACCAATTCTCAGAATCGGTCAGAAAGGAATCGCGACGCGTTCGCTCAACAATATCTCTGCCATCGCCAACATGCAGAACTGCTGGATGCACGGGAACGGTCTGCTGCTCGTTCGGGATTTCGTGTCATCTGATCCTGCTGACTTCAATCTACGAAGTTGGTAAGTATAGTTGCATTTGATTGGACGGTATTAACGAAGGACATCGTCAGCACGAACCAAAGGATACCAAGGATCCATGGCATGAATGCGATACCCGTGCGGCAGATTCTGCGCGCCAGAATGCTTGATATCCCTCCATACGCGTTGCAAAATGAAACAATTCCCCGTCCCATGATGTCCGACACCGTTCCCAATTCGATGGTCGCAGATCTTCCAGGAATCCAGCGTCAACGAATGTGCGTAAGTAAGAGTAATCGACGAGGTTGTCTTGGTACTGATCCCTGGCTCGACTAGGCACCATGCTGATTCCGCGCAACGCAGAGATAGGGACAATGCGGAATGCTGGGCTGCTTACCGGGGCTGAAAGAAACGGAAATTTTCTAGAGTTTGACCGGAACATTGCTATTTCTTCTTGACGGTTTTGATTTTTGATTTGTCTTTGGTAGTACACTTTTGTCTAGATGAAGCTTACGTAACGTCATACCGGTGGCGGCTGCCGTTTTTTGAAACTCCTCTGTGCCAACCACAACGGCGCAGTTTCCAGTGTAAAGCCTTGTTGTATATACCAACCCTCGGCTCATCTCCCGCAAACTACTCGCCATGGCTGAAGGAAGCAACTATGATTATCTCTTCAAGGTATGTTCTTCCCTGGAGTCGCCGCCCAACCTTTTGACATAACCACGACGTGGATAGGTCGTCCTAATTGGTGACTCTGGTGTAGGGAAATCGTACGTCGCTTTCGAAATCGTTGGACTCTCTCTGACCCAAATTCATGTCGCAGAAATCGTACGCATACCCCGTGACAACCTCGTGTTTGTTCTGGGTCGTGTTGACATTTCTGACAGTGCTCTCTCGGTTCACCCGCAACGAATTCAAGTTAGATTCGAAATCCACGATCGGCGTCGAGTTTGCGACCCGTTCCATCAATATTGACGGCAAAGTCATCAAGGCGCAGATTTGGGATACTGCAGGACAAGAACGGTACCGGGCGATCACTTCAGCGTGAGTCCCCCAATATATACATGCCCTTGACCCGCCTCTTCCATATTGGACTCACCGGATCTCGGACAGATACTACCGTGGTGCAGTCGGGGCGCTGTTGGTGTACGATATCTCAAAGCATGCCACGTACGTCAACGTGTCGCGGTGGTTGAAGGAACTGCGGGACCATGCCGACTTGAACAACGTGATCATGCTCGTGGGTAACAAGAGTGACCTCAAGCACCTTAGGGCTGTCCCTACGGAAGAGGCAAAGAACTTTGCAAGTCAGTCTGGCGTTTCGATGACGGTCTGCGTAGATTGACGAGGGTGTGGTTCGCAGGTGATAACGATTTGTCGTTCATTGAGACATCGGCGCTGGACGCCTCGAATGTCGAGTCGGCTTTCCAAACTATCCTCGCTGGTTAGTCTGCCATCGAATACTACCGTAAGGAATGTTGACCCTGTTGGCAGAAATTTACCGGATCACGTCGAGCAAGGCGCTTGAGCAATCTGCAGACGCGATCAGGGCGCCAACCAGCGACACAATCCCCGTTGCAATCGACGCGTCTGCGCCACCCAAGGCTGGTTCGTGCTGTTGAGTGGTCGAAGATGTGTATTGTTCTAGTTATGTATCGGTACTGTTTGTTGTTTCCTACTAATAGTACATTTTTTGTGAAAAGGTTTGCGAGCGGCATGCGCACGTCGCGGCTGACGATGATAGACAGGTCAAGACCTCAGCTACCTTCCGTCTGTCTCCACGAACATGAGTCTCACTTCGCCTAACAGTTTCGTATCTATCTCATATCTGACGTCGATCGAACGATTAGATATGAAATACGCAAAGGAGTTATACATTGACTAGACGCTATTCGATCATACGAGTGAGGATCATACGAGTGGGTGAGATGAATTCAGGGCAAGAATGACTGCTTTCTGTCATGAATTCCAGCAGGCATAGGCGGTCATTCCCAAATACGATTTACAGACTGTTGGCACCATATTATCTGGAGGGGATATGAATTAGCACACTCGTGAGTGATCTTGCTGGGTCAAACCATCTCACATTTCCGGCTTAGGGCCGCCATAGCCGTTACTTCTGGACCGGACCTTGGCTTTGCTTGTCTCTCGACTTGAAAGCACCATGTCCCTTTGTCTCGCCCGCCTTTCGATTTGACCATTGCTTTGATATAGAACGTGAATCCGTGAGAACAGTGGCTTCAAGGTCCTGTTGCGAGGAATGCCAGTATCTAGGTAGAGTCGACTGGAAGGATGTAGGGTTGCGTACATCCTGCATCTCGCCATGGACGCAGGACGGAACACACCGCGGGGTCGGAGGACAGGGCGTGTAATCATCGATGGCGAAGGTGGTACGCGTTCTGGGAGGGCTGGGAGGCGGCGACGGTCTGCCACCAAAGTAATCTGGTATGGTGTTCACGACAAAGGGCGTCGGAGGCGGTGGACCCGTCTGTGGATAATACCAGGCATAGGAGGAATTGGCAGAATCGAACGAGTGCGACATGGAGGGCGAGAGGAATGAACGGGACGTCAGCAGAAGGTGCTTGCTTTTATACAGAAAGTCCACCATGTGCAAGATGGGGGCATCAGTCGATGGACAATGGACAATGGACGTACGTTTCCGTGAGTGGATGGACAAAGCTAAACCAACAATCAATTACGACACTTATCCCCTTCCTTTTACATGTCTGCTCAGGGGCTCGAATGCGCCCTTTCGTACTGCTTCTTCATTAGCACCATCCATGGCCATCAACATGACCATGACCTCTGTCGCTCTGTGTTCGGTGCCCACCCTTCTCTCTGTCATCGCATTACAAGATCCGACGTGACACGGTTATGCTTTGATCGCGCCGACTGAGGACTCCATTAGGGACCCATGGTCAATGCGTTGATGCACATCTCGTAATGGTCACGCTTTGATCGTGCCGACAGAGGGCTCCACCTGTGACACCTTCGCCAATCAATATCTTGACCTGAAGGGCCATGATCAAGACTCACAGTCGACTCCAGCGGATCGATCCGTTGCTACAGGCGATGGACAGACCAACCATCAATCCCTCCGCCTTGGCTGGTATCAACCCCATCTGTGTCGCTTATCGAATGCTTTCTATGCATGGCAGGGGACAGGATCTATGGCGAAATGATGTCGCCATAGTGCCGCATGGGTACGAGGAAGCGCAAGCCTATATCCCGAAAGGGTTAGGAGTGCCCGCGTGGTCCGTGGGGGCATCCATTCACATGGCTCTGCCAGTCTCTGTCACCAGATAAGAAGCCTCCTTTATCTCCCACCCACCACCTCCCGTCCAGTACACCACCATGCCTGGGGTCGCCGCTCACCTTTTGTGCCTGTCACCTCTGCTCTGCAGCTCAGTCCTGCATGTCCGTCGCCGTGGGAGTACCCTACACGGTCTCGGAAGGTAAGGCGGTTGGGGTAGCGGTAGCCCCCTGACGAGAGCTTTCGCAGGCTCGAAACCGCACCCGCCCGTTGAGCCCTACCAGTCCCTACTCGTACCGTACACCGCCCGCGGTGGTCCGACCCTGATCCTCGGAGAGGGGTGCCCGACGGACGAGCAAACTGGCACGATGGCCCGAGCGCCTCTCCCTCGCACACAGTCCCCCCACTAGTTCAGCTGTCCGTCTTTGATCATATTCTCAATCACTTTCAAGAATTTAATTAACCCTCCTTCGACTAACCTCGCCTTCCATGCGTCTCGCTCTGCTTCTACTCATGGCATGAATGCATGATTCTGTTAGCGAACGGGTTGCGTCGTTTCTATAACGTCGAGCCTCTAGGCATCGCCCTCGCAACAGATCCGTCGTGCCTAGGATACCAGCACAAAACAGAGCTCGCCAAACGGTCATCACATATTACAGTGTACATCTATGCTGGATAGCTCAACGGTCAAATTTGTGATTGAGCTCTTCCGGATGATGTCAGCTGAGTGCTGAAGCGCTGAATGACTAGACTTCTGTCTGCTTCCTTGCCGTACCGTAGATCCCTTGCAGTCTAGTCCACCGTGTAGGTCAGCGATCATTTATCCGGGGACTGCCCAGTGCTGCGTGACCACTGCAGCACTGCACTGGCTTGACAGCCAGTACTATTGTTTGGCGCGTCGCAGTATGAAATGACCTTTGATGGCATCGAGTCAGAGTATTGATGTGACAACCACAGCAGGTCCACTCCAAAAACATATGTTTGGAACAAGCCTACCATTTATGGGACGATTTGACAAGCTTGGTGTGAGCAGGTCTGCGTGTGAGGAGGCTGTATGATACGCGAAGCAAATATCTCCACCTGCCAGTGGAGAAGAGGTGTCAATCTGACCAAAGACACGTTCACAGAGTATGACACGGCGGCCCCAGGAACGCCATGGGGAGTTTTTGAACTCCGGGTCGGAAATCACGCACAACGTCTGAGCGTCCGAAGAACCGGGGTGCTTGAAATTGAATCTCGTGAGTGCCGCGCAGAAGTGGGACCTAGAGAGACTGTCAACAAAGGTTAATCGGATCGTGACTCCATACGTTAACACGGACGGCGGACACTATTGTTCGACTAGCGTAGATGCTGTATCGTACGCGAAATAAAGGCCCCCCGTTTCACAACAATATCATAAATGTAAAAGTAGAAAGACACTCGTATGTGCCAGGGACACACAGCAAGTGTCATGTCATAAAATGGGGGACTGGTGGGTCCAGCGGGAAACATATCAGCACGTGCAAATACCTGAACAAGGCCAGTTGACCCATGATGCACACTTTTGCTTTGCCTCCGCTGAGTGATAGGAAATTTGCGAATGAGGCTGATCGATTGATCGGCACTTGTCGCTTACCATTTTAGGTTTCGTCCACATTCAACCATTATGGCTGTGGACCTCGCACTGTGGACAGCTCAAGCGGAAGATAACAATGGCACGCGAGAGGTGGACAAAGCAAACCTGGGTATAAATGCTCAACCCGAGAGCACCGCTCCCCACCAACCATCATCCTCCATGCCACCCAAAACTCGTTCGCAGACAGCGCGCTCCCAACGTTCTACTCTTCCTACCCTTGAAGAAGACGTTGAAAGACTTGATTTGGAAGATGACATTCCCAGTCGGGATCAGCAATCATCTCCAGAGTACGACCCGGCGGCGGAGAGACGCGAAGCCATAGGAATAGCAACCAACACCACGCCAAAGTGCAGGAAGATGAAGACCTCCACCATCCGCACTGAGCAGAGGGAAGGAGCACTCAATGCTGACCCCAATGAAGGTCGTTGTCTCATCACCAATCGCCCAAAGGCAGTCGAGTTATGTCACCTTGTGGCCAAAGCGACTGATCGTGAAACGGTTTGTACATCTCGATCTCACCTAAGTCATTTCTCACCGGGATCGTTTGAAGTTGACGAAATTGGAGTACGTCTGGAAGGAAGGGTATCGACGACTCCACGTCGATACAAAGCGTAATTTGTTACATTGTGTGTATATTTTGGCGCATTCAAAGTCTGTCACTGACGGTCCGTTATAGTGCGAGCTGACTGGCATCATCTCTTCGACACCTCAGAGTGGATGTTGGTTCCCGAAGCCAAGATTGTGAAAGATTTGAGTCAAATTTACCTGAAAGAAAAGTGTAAACCGAGGGATCTCGCAAAGGTCTTCAAATCCATGTCCTCAAGTCACTTGTGACACTGACTGAAGCTCGTTTAGCTCTTCGTAGAGAACACTTATCGGTACTACTTCCTTCCCTCACCGAAATTGAAAGAACCAATCTGCCGTTTCCCGGACGTGAACCGGAATAATCACCAGGCTCTTTTTCCACCTTTCGCCAACCTCGGTCTTCTCGAGAGCCACATTCACCCGCAATTCGTCATTTTTAACACTGGTCAAAAACTGCGAGCCTTACCGCAAGAAGACTACGGTGAAATGATATTCTTGCTCAGGGATATGGTTCCCCGCGAGAACGATGCGCTCGCTATGCTGAACGACATACTACGTCTGTACAGAGCATGGACGAACGTGGACATACCTGACAACTACTGCAACCTCACCGGAACCTCGAACCGGGCTCGTCCCCCATCTGAAGGCGGTCAGGATAATCGCTCCCAACACGGCCCTCCTCCAAAACGCGAACGTCTCAGGAGTGCAACGCGTTCTCAGGGACAGGGCAGCCAAGGTGCAGCCGACCGATATGCCGGTGGACAACAACGAGCTGTTCTTCCCTTCAGACCGCCAGAAGAGGACGATTCTTCCTCCGTGACTGACGACACGGTCGTCGAAGACGAAGACGATACCGACTGGATCGAGTACATCCACAAGTGGCAGAAGGAAAGTGATGGCGTGGCGGGGAAGTGGGAGTCTGGCGAGCCTCATGACTCCCGCGATGAACAGCTCACTGCTTATGATGAGGAACATGCTCGTACTCCTCCTTCTCCAGGTGTCTGGGACAGCTGGAAGCCCACTGTGGGCAGTCGCTCGCGGAATCCCAGTATCTCTGATCGGTCTCGATTCTCGAGCAACGACTGGGCAGTCTTTAAGAACGACGTGTACCTTACTCGATTAGAGTCCCGCCAGGTTGACCTGTGATGTTCACTTATTCCTTTGACGAGCGATGATCAATTGATTTTGAATATACATTATTACCAATGTACTATACCACCCAGATCTTTCCCATCAGATATGTAGGACATGTCGGCTATGTTACTGTGGTTTTTATGTTGTGCATGGGTCTGTAAACCTTGTATAAAATCGTCACCGAGTACGCTGTTGCTCCCTAATTTCAATCTTGTACTCGCCAGGACCAGGTGACGCTCGCAAACAGGTTAAACGAGCCAATTTAGCACTTTCAGACACCTCCGCTTGTACTAGTTAGTAGTAGCCTCCTCTCTAGTGCTCAGCGGTGGGAAGGGCCTACGGAATGCCGAAGTCGATTGATACCGATGGTTCAAGGCTTGTCATTTGCCAAGGATGAGGATCAGATTAAAAAAACAAGTATATTGGAGCTTGTTGAACTAAGATGTTGCATCATTTCAACTGGCGCATCTCTCAGTTACTGAACACACACGCATCCTTTTCTCGCTGCCGTTGGTCGCGACGCCGAGGCCCCAGGTAAAATTTTCATAGGAATCGATCTCACCAGTCATCTTACCTCATGTCGGTATCCGGCCACCACATGCGTACGTCTATTCTGAACGGCTCAGCAGTCAATTTTACGATTGCGCTCTGGGTGACCGGCTGCGATGTCAACTGGGTGCTGAAGCGCTGATGATTAAACTTCTTTATGTTACCTTGCCACACCCTGAATAGATCCCTTGCACTTGCAGTCTAGTCCATCCTGTAGGTCAGCTCTCCTTCTACCGTTTATGGTAGACCCATTAGCATGGTCTGCCGATTGCTGGCGCGGCGTGATCACTGCAGCACTGTACTGGCTTGACAGCCAGTACTAATGTTTGGTGCGTCGCAGTATGAGATGACTTTTGATGGCATCGAGTCAGAGTGTTGATGAGTCACAGCAGGTCTACTCCGCCGAGAACATATATTTGGAAAAAGCCCACCATTTATGGAACAAATTGACAAGTTTGGTGTGAGCAGGTCTGCGTGAGGAGGCTGATACGCGAAGCAAATATCTCTACCTGGAGAAGAGGTGTCAATCTGACCAAATACACGTTCACAGAGTATGACATGCGGTCCAGAAATACCACAGCGAGTCTTTGGACTCCGAGTTGAGCGTCTGAAGAACCGGGGTGCTTGAAATTGAATCTGAATGGGACCTAGAGAGACCGTCAACAGAGTTTAATCAGATCGTGACTCGCCTCGATGATACCCGCGCCGATCGTACTTGTACCTCCGAGGTATGTGCCCAGTTCAACTCGAGACTCTCGCAATGGATTCATGTCGCTTAGCACTATACGTTGGCTTGATTGTTGCAACCCGGACGGCGGACAGGATTATTTGACTAGCGTAGATGCTGTATCGTACGCGAAATAAAGGCCTCCCGTTTCAGAACAATGTCAGAAATGCAAAAGCAGAAAGACACGATCACCATCGTAGGTGCTGCTGCCAGTGGACACACAGCAAGTGTCACGTCATAAAATGGGGCTTTGAAACTGACTGGTGGGTCCAGCAGGCGGCATATCAGCAGACAAGCCAGAGACTGGTAGGGACTCGAATCCTGGAATAAATTAGTCCAAATGTCAGAGACGGACCCGCGATGCGCTCTTTTGCTTTGCCTCCGCCAGCCGTGAGTGATGGGAAATTTGATCGGCACCTGTCGCTTACTACTTTACTGTTCTCGTCCAACATTCAACATGGGCGAACAATTAACGTCGTTGCCGGCTGTGGACCTGGCAGTGTGGACAGGTCAAGTGGAAGATAATGGCACGCGACTCGCGAGAGCGCCGCTCCGGAGTCCTCCGAGTCAACCCAAAGTTCGTTCGCAGACAACCCGCTCCCGACCATCTACTCTTGAAGAAGGCATTGGAAAACTTGAATTGGGAGACGACATTCCCAGCAGGGCTCAGCAATCATCCCCAAAGTACGACCCAGCGGCAGAGGGACGCGAAGCCGAAGGAATATCAACCAACACCACGCCAAGATGGCCTCCACCGTTGGTGCTGAGCAAAGGGAAGAGGCACTCAAGGCAGATCCCCATGGAGGTCGTTGTCTAATCACCAATCGGCCAAGGCCGGTCGAGTTATGCCACCTTGTAGCCAGAGCCACTGATCATGAAACGGTTTGTGTATCTAGATCTCACCTAAGTCATTGCTTACCGTGTTCCCTTTGAAGCTGACGAAATTGGAGTACGTCTGGGAGGAAGGGTATCGACAACTCAACGTCGATACAAAGCGTAATTTGTTACATTGTATGTATATCTCGGCGCATTCAAAGTTTGTCACTGACCTCGTCGCAGTGCGAGCTGACTGGCATCATCTCTTCGACAACTCAGAATGGATGTTGGTTCCCGAAGCCAAGGTTGTCAAAGAGTTGAGTCAAATTTACCTGAAAGCAAAGTGTAAAACGGAGGATCTCGCAAAGGTCTTCAAATCCAAGTTTTCAAGTCACTCATCACACTGACTGAAGCTCGTTTAGCTATTCGTCGATAAAACTTATCGGTACTACTTCCTTCCCTCGCCGGCTTTGGAAGAACCGATCTGCCGTTTCCCGAGCGTGAATGAGGACAATCACCAGACTCTTTTTCCACCTTTCGCCAATCTCGGTCTTCTCGAGAGCCACATTCATCCGCAATTCGTCATTTTTAACACCGGTCAAAAACTGCAAGACTTATCGGGGCAAATGACCTTGGGGATGGTAGCCTTACTCATGGAGATCGTTCCCCGCGAGGACGATGCGTTCAATATGATGAACGACGTACTACGCCTCTACATAGCATGGACGAGCGTGAACATACCTGCCAACTACTGCAACCTCATTGGAACCTCGAAACGGGCTCGTTCCTCATCTGAAGGCGGGCAGGATGATCGCTCCCAACATGGCCCTCCTCCAAAACGCGAAGGTCTCAGGAGTGCAACGCGTTCTCAGGGACAGGGCAGCCAGGGTGCGGTCGACCGATATGCCGGTGGACAGCAATAAGGCATTCTTCCCTTCCGACCGGAAAGTGGACAATTCCTCCTCCATCATTGATGACACGGTCGTTGAAGACGATACCGGCTGGATCGAGTACATCCACAAATGGCAGAAGGAAGGTGATGGCGTGACGGGGAAGTGGGAGTTGCGCGAGATTCATGACTCACGTGAAGAACAGCTCACTGCTTATGATGACGAACATCCTCAGTCTCCTCCTTCTCCAAGAGTCTGGAACAGCTGGAAGCTCACTTTTGGCGGCGCTCGCGGGATCCAAATCTCTCTGATCGATATTGATTCTCGAGCAATGACTGGGCAGTCTTCAAGAACGACGTATACCTTACTCGATTAGAGTACCCCCACGTTGACCTGTGATGTTCACTTATTCCCCTTTGACGTGATCAAATGTAGAGTATGTCAGCTTGTTGTGTTACCGTGGTTTTGACGTTTGTTCATGCGTCTGTATGAAAGCTCGTATATAAAATTCTCGCCGAGTGACTCGGTACTGTGATTTCCGTCGTCTTGTACTCGTCAGGACGAGGTGACACTCACGGACAGGTTTATATGTAGCATTTTCAGACACTGCCGCTTGTATCCTCCTCCCTAGCGCTAAGCAGTGAGAGCCCGGCACGAAACGCCGAAGATAATCGACTCGATTGACATGGATGATTCCAGCACGTCCGACACTCCAGCAAGACCACCTGCGAAATGGGACATCATCAAAAAGGGGGTCATACATTCCGCAGTCCCGTGTTGAATTCGCGATCATCGGCATTATCTTCGACGGGACTGCAGACAGCTTACATCACTTCCGTCTTTCCAACGGTACTCGAGACGCACATATATTTTCCGAGGCCAACATTGCAAGGTACGAAGAGGCGCTCCCCACTCGTAGGAGCCATTGTGCTGGGTGCTGACAATGCCCCGCCCAGGATAGTAACAGACTCGAAAGCGGACGACAGCTCATATTTCCCCCGGAGCCCCCTTTGCTGTCAGGGAGCACTATCTCGCTGTTCTCACCCTCGCCAAAAGGGATGCAGAGTATGAGAGCGCCGAAGTAAGATATAGACTAGCCTAGACTCTCCTTTTAGGTCACCAATGGTCGAGGATATGGAGGAGCAAGAGTTCAACGCCGACAAGATACCCACCAGACAAATCACGCTGTTCTCGCTGGCAGCGATCGTACCCGCCGAGGTAATCTTCCCGTACATCCATAGGAATCGATTTCTGACTAGCTCTAGCAATTCCGACGAATATCAACACGACAGAGGAAGTAGCCCTGCGCATATCCGTCCAGCCTAGAGGTCATGCGGTTTTTCAGATCATCAGATGGACCGGATACCAGCACAAATGAAATGACTTTTGATGGCATCGAGTCAGAGTGTTTGGAACGACCCTACCATTTATGGGACGCTTGATGTGACTCGCAGGTCTGTGTGTGTGGAGGCTGTATGATACACGAAGCAAATATCTCCACCTGGAAAAGAGATGTAAACCTTGCCAAAGACACGTTCTCAGAGTATGACATGGTCATCCAGGAACACTACAGCGAGTTTTTGGACTCCGAGTTGGGAATTACGCACAGCATCTAAAAAAAGGGGTGCTTGAAATTGAATCTCGTAAGTGGGACCAAGAGAAACCGTCAACAGAAGTTAATCGGATCGTGACTCGCCTCATTGACCGACTGTACTTATACCTGGTACGTGCCCAGTTTAACTCGAGGCTCTCTCGATGGACCCATGTCACTCGGTACTGTACATTTACTTGATTGTTGCAACCCGGACGGCGGACAGGATTGTTTGACTAGCGTAGATGCTGTATCGTACGCAAATAAAGGCCCCCGTTTCAGAACAATGTCAGAAATGCAAACTAGAAAGACACGATCACCACCGTACGTGCTAGGGACACACAGCAAGTGTCACGTCATAAAATGGGGCTTTGAAACTGGTGGGTCCAGCGGGCGGCATATCAGCACGTGCAAGTACCCAGACAAGTCCGGTTGACTTGTGATGCACACTTTTGCTTTGCCCCCGTGACGCGTGAAATGGGGCTGATCGATTGATCGGCACTTGTCGCTTACCATTTTAGGTTTCGTCCACATTCAACCATTATGGCTGTGGACCTCGCACTGTGGACAGCTCAAGCGGAAGACAATGGCACGCGAGAGGTGGACAAAGCAAACCTGGGTATAAATGCTCAACCTGAGAGCACCGCTTCCCACCAACCATCATCCTCCATGCCACCCAAAACTCGTTCGCACACAGCGCGCTCCCAACGTTCTACTCTTCCTACCCTTGAAGAAGACGTTGAAAGACTTGATTTGGAAGACGACATTCCTAGCCGGGATCAGCAATCATCCCCGGAGTACGACCCAGCGGCGGAGGAACGCGAAGCCATAGGAATAGCAACCAACACCACACCAAAGCGCAGGAAGACGAAGACTTCCACCATCCGCTCTGAGCAGAGAGAAGGGGCACTCAATGCTGACCCCAATGAAGGTCGTTGCCTCATCACCAATCGGCCAAACCCAGTCGACTTATGTCATATTCTGGCCGGAGCGACTGGCCATAAAACAGTTTGTACATCTCGATCCCACCTAAGTCATTGCTCACGAGGTTCATTTTGAAGCTGACGAAATTGGAATACGTCTGGGAGGAAGGGTATCTCCAACTCAACGTCGATACAAAGCGTAATTTGTTTCATTGTATGTATATCTCGCCATATTCAAAGTCTGTGTCACTGACTGTCATCATAGTGCGAGCTGACTGGCATCGTCTCTTCGATAACTCAGAATGGATGTTGGTTCCCGAAGGCAAGATTGTGGAAGAGTTGAGTCAAATTTACCTGGAAGAAAAGTGTAAAACGAGAGATCTCGCAAAGGTCTTCGAATCCAAGTTTTCAAGTCGCTTGTGACACTGACTGAAGCTCGTTTAGCTCTTCGTAGAGAAAACATATCGGTACTACTTCCTTCCCTCACCGAAATTGAAAGAACCGATCTGCCGTTTCCCGGACGTGAACAAGGACAATCACCAGACTCTTTTTCCACCTTTCGCCAATCTCGGCGTTCTCGAAAGCCACGTTCATCCGCAATTCGTCATTTTCAACACTGGTCAAAAACTGCGAGACTTATCGCTACGCGACGGTTTTGCGATAGCATCCCTTCTCAAGAAGATTGTTCCCCCCGAGGACGATGCCCTCGTAATGTTGACCTCCATACAAGACTTATACAATGCATGGACGGAGGTGAAGGTACCTCCTGGATACCGCAATCTCATCGGAACCTCGAACCGGGCTCGTCCCCCATCTGAAGGGGGGCAGGATGATCGCTCCCAGCATGACCCTCCTCCAAAACGCGAAGGTCTCAGGAGTGCAACGCGTTCTCAGGGACAGGGCAGCCAGGGTGCAGCCGATCGATATGCCGGTGGACAGCAACGAGCTGTTCTTCCCTTCAGACTACCGGAAGAGGACGATTCCTCCTCCATCACTGACGACACGGTCGTCGAAGACGATACCGACTGGATCGAGTACATCCACAAGTGGCAGAAGGAAAGCGATAGCGTGGCGGGGAAGTGGGAGTTGGGCGAGCTTCATGACTCGCGTGATGACCTGCTTACTGCTTATGATGAGGAACATGCTCGTACTCCTCCTTCTTCAGGTGTCTGGGGCAGCTGGAAGCCCACTTTGGGCAGTCGCTCGCGGGATCCCAGTATCTCTGATCGGTCTCGATTCTCGAGCAACGACTGGGCAGTCTTCAAGAACGATGTATACCTTCCTCGATTAGAGTACCCCCGGGTTGATCTGTGATATCGTCTCAAATTTCCCCTTGACGAGCCGATGATCAATTAATTTTGAATGTAATACGATATCACCTAGATCATTCCCATCAGACTTGTAGAATATAAGTATTGGCTTGCTATGTTTTTCTGTTGTCTTGTATAGTACTCGCCAGGACGAGGTCATGGTGACGCTGGCAAGCATTTTCAGACACCGCCGCTTGTACCCTTCTCTCTACTAGTCTCTAGCGCTCAACGGTGGGAAGGACCACGAAACGCCCAAGATGATCAAGTCGTTCGATACTGATCATTCTGGGCTTGTCATTCCACGTCATCAATGCCTGGCTGGACGTTAGTGGATACCCACCCGACTCAAGGTCGCGTCTTTCAACGTCCTCTGGACGTTACCGAACGTTGCTTTCTCTGGGATGGGTTCTTCAGTGGGACAGCAGACAGCTTACATCACTATCAACTCCGTCTTTCCAACGGTGCTCGAGACGCACATCTATTTTCTGACGCGAACATTGCAAGGGCATGGGTATCTACAAAGAGGCGCTTCCCGCTCGCAGGCGCCATCGTGCGGGGTGCTGACAACGCCCCGCTCAAGGTAGCAACAGACTCGAAAGTGGACGACAGCTCAGGGTTTGCGTCGGAACCCCACTTTGTCGTCCAGGAGCACGATCTCGCTGTCCTTCGTCCATGCGATATCGTCTTTGGGCAGGTGATTGATGCAGAAGAAGCGCAGCAGCAGGCGGCAGCCATCTTGCAGGGACCGCGTCTGCTCTCGGAAGAGTCGCTGGCGCGGCTCCATGTCTTTCGCGAGACCGGCGCCGACAGGACGTACGTTCTTCACTTGATGATCCTGATGGCGCATTGTGTAGCGGATGGGACGGCGACCAGAACATTCGCGCGATGCTTGTTGGATACGCTCGCGAGAGGTGGAGGGCCCGAGCCTGGCCAGGTTCCATTGGAGGAGAGGCTAGCGATGGCGATTCCCTCGGTGGATCTCGTACCCGGGCATCTGTGCTCGCTCAGTCCGGCCATACGACGGTGGCGGATGGCAATCGGGAACGTGATATTTCGACTGCGGATGAAAAGGACACAGGTGAGTATTATCCTTCTGTCCTGTGGTGTGCAACTAACCCGTGGGGACCATGATTATCATTGTAGGGCGGACATACTCTCCCGTGTCGTCTCACCCGTTCGACACCATACACCCCCGCACGACCAGGTGGCGTCTCCACATCACTCACACCCGCGCAAACTGCTGTCGTGATTGCCAGCTGTCGTCTGCATGGCATCACATTTGGAAATGCCTACCTTGCGCTTGCACAGGTAGCGATGACCCGAGTGCTTTACAGACGGTACCTGCGCGGTGAAATCTCTGAAGAAGTATGGTCATTTCGAAAGAGACAGCCACATATTAATGGCGGACCACTCAGCCTGCGTCGGTACCTCGACAAGGCATGGTTCGAGAATGGCGGTGGAGGAGAGTTTATATTTTGCGGCAGTTTATACGTTTACCAGCTCCCATTCATGACGCTCGGCTCAACAGTGGAACGACACAAATGCGTCTTGTCGGATGGCGCACCCCCGTTCCCGGACTTGCTCTCGTTTGACCGGTTCTTGCATCGTGCTAGGCTGGCCAAGAAGCAGGCGACAGCGCTCTTCAATCATCCCTTGTTTTTAGAACTCGTACGTGCTGCTTTTTTAGACTATATTCAGGCTACGCGGTTGCGTGCTCTTCGATGGATGCAGCGCGCTGAGACCGTCCGTGGCACACATAACTCGGACGAGGACAGGGTCCTAGCAGTGACAGACATACCTACAATCTGGGCCCACGGAGGGTCTAGCCTTGGTAACGTGCGTCGTGTATTCCTTTCCTGACCACGCGTGAGTCTTACTTCTTGTCTCTCACTAGGTCGATTTGATATCCCCGTCTGAATACCCGTTACCACCCATCCACCCGCTTTCGCCCTACTGTTCTACTCCACATCCAGCCAAAGCAGGCTATGTTACCTCGCCCCCGCCCCTGCCATCTGAATCTGAGGCTAAGATCGCGGTGGAGAATTCGAGGGTACATCTCCAGACACCTCCGGCGGAGCTTTATCTCGGTGCGAATACCTCACGCGGACGGATGAACATGTTTGTTCATTTTGATGAAAACGTGTTCGAGAAGGAAGTCGTCAGGGAGTGGTTGGACGAAGTGAGGGAAGCGGTATTGTGGTACCTTGGTCGGACACAGTGATTCAGTGCAGAAATAGGGGGTATATTACCTACTATAGCATTTTTTAGACTCCGCTGTTTACAACTGCAAGGTAGTCGCTCTGGATTGAGTTCATCGTCCCGCTCGACGTCAAGACCCGTTTCAAGGCTCCTCTCGCTGTCTAAATCTACCGTGAGCGCAGTTTATATCACCTTCCATGCACTCGCGGAGCACCTATACGTGTCGGAAACGTTCCCGGGTGCTGGATGGTTAGGTATGCGTACGGATGATCTTACTGATCTCGTTCCTCCTCTGCAGAGTCAGTGCGAACCAAACGTTTCGCAGTACGTCGTTCGTCCTAGTATACTCTGGTGTTGACACCGACACCGACACTGGTCTGGATGGCAGCTCTCGACGCAAGAATTCATTAAGTCCAGCATGCTTATTTCCAAGAAGAACAGGCGCATCATCTTCGAAAACCTCTTCAAGGGTACGTAGTTACTCATTCATCTTTGTGGAGGCTCTTCGTGCTCACTCGATCGTCGTGTTTTCATATCCCTTACCACCTGAATATATGCACCAACAAACGGACTACAGAGGGTGTTCTCGTCGCCAAGAAAGACTTCAATGCGCCCAAACATGAAGACCTCGACGTGCCCAACCTCGAGGTTATCAAGGCGATGCAGAGCCTGACCTCAAAAGGACTCGTCAAGACCCAGTTCTCGTGGCAATACTACTACTATGTGCTCACGCCAGAGGGTGTCGAGCACCTCCGGGAGTGGTATGTTTATGTTTTTTTGATGGATCGGATGAACGCCAGTTTGTACGACGTGCTCATGCGGGATTGGTTTGTAGGTTGCATCTTCCCACTGAAATCGTCCCTGCCACGCACAAGCGTGCGGCTCGTCCCCCACGCCCAGCTACCGTTCGGCCCGGCGCTGGCGAAGGCGGTGGCCCACGTCCACCTCGCGGCGACCAGGAGGGCTACCGGAGAAAGGAAGGTGGTGCCCCTGGCGACTATAGGCCATCCTTTGCTGGTGTTGGTCGGGGTGGGCCTTGAGAGTGATCCATATTGACATCAAGCCATGTCAATGGCACGGCGCCCTCAGTCCCCTTGCTTTTCATTCTCGAAAAATGTTTGTATGAGCATGTCGCACGTTTACTCTATGCTATATGCTATGGAATTCACTTCCTTTGTGCACGCTGTAGCAGGGGGCACGTCCGGGACTTTGATGTACATCACCATTTGCCAAAATATTCTACAACGTTGCCGATAGCTCCCCCGCCCCGCTCTGCTTCAAACAACTCTTGACGCGTTTCGATGACCTGCTTTGAAAACGAGCTAACGAGCCCATGATTATCAAAGCGAGATGGTCAGAACAAGGACTCGTACGAACCTGGTCTTGCTGCAGTCTGTAGAACCGCTGATAAACACCCTCGCCTGCACGACCACCAATTTATCCAAGATTCCAAACACCCCAGAATCGCCCAACAGCGTTTCGTTGACGTCGAACCTGCCCTCGACGTATGGATAACGGCGTAGCTGCCCCGCGAGGTCCGTCAGTTTCCATGCTTCTAGCTCTCCCCCGGGTTGGAACGCCTCGACGAGTATCCCGATAGCGTCGTCGTGTTCGAGCGAGACAGTCTTGAACGTACTCGATTTTCGCATAGGACCATCGTTTCGCTCACCCTTGGCCATTCCAACGTCATGGTCGTCCATGGGGAAATGCACGCTGTCCATGAATGCACGAAGAGGACGAGGGTGGTCTGTGGCAAGCCACACGTGCCGCACGTCTTTCCCCGCAACGTCGTCGTGGAGGAGTGCATGAAGGGTGCTGACCAGCGAGGCCGCGCACCACGCTAGGTTCTGCACGGGTACGTTTTCCATTCGCCAGTGTACGCCCACGAATGGACCTAGGTTGTCGGAGAGACGATCCGCAAGATCGTAGAGCGCAGGCGCGTAGTGTAGATTAAACGTCGCTTCAGCAAAGAGTGGATGGCGGAGGTCGTAATCGAGGACGAGCACATCGACGTCTGCGAGGGACAGGAGGGACGCGTTGGTGTATTGAGGTGTATATCCGTATCCGGGTGCCATCATCCACTCGGAACCGACATCAGAATTCGAATCTAGATCTAGACTGTCCGACAAGAGTCGAACGAGACGGTCTGAGCCATCCGACGCTGTCTTGAACGAGCGCGAGTCGACCGAAATGGACAGCACCGGCTCTGGTAAAGAAGAACGCAGTCGGGCGAGTCTGGATCCGAGACAGGACCACATCTTTGGATGGTCCTCTGTTTTTTCGACGGTGAACGGCTCGTCCTCGGAATCCTGTCGACTTGCTGGCGAATCACGACGGTCCCGGCGTAAGGATTCCATAGTAACGACGAAGCTGCTTGGCGGCACCGGTCTCCCCTCGACCCACTTGGCGAATCCCCAGAGATCGATCGCCAACCAAGCATCCGAAGCGTTACCGCGCACGAACCCATTCGTATCATAGTACGTGTCAAAGGGCCACTCGGCACACGCGCTCATCCGACTCTTGCCAACGTTGGGCAGGACGACCGTTCGACCGAGTCGTCGTGCGAGCGTCAAAACCTGTATCAAATGAACGCGGGCTTTGGATTCCTGTTCGCCGATCCGGACGGGGAGGAGGAAGCGGCATGTACCTTGGCAGTGACCGGCATCGAATGACGAGAGCTTCGTGATATCGTCCTCGCGGGCCACTTTTAATGCGAGGTCTTCGGCAGCGTGGTCCTCGGGGAGGCGAGTGACGGGTGGCGGCCATGCGTTCGAATGTGTCACTGTACGACCTGGTTTACGCCAAGACGTAACCATCTGGTCTTGCGACAGATTCGCTTCCGCGTCTGGGACACCGCCTTGTCCGCGCCAGTGGACGACCGTAGTAGGCGGATACGGCGTTGAAGCTGGTTCCGAGTTGCCATTCGGTTTCGGTTTCGGCACCGACGCGAATGAGGATCGCTCCAGTTCACGTAGAACAAAGTAGAGTACGATGGTAACCACGATGAGTGCTGCGAGAATCGCGCTGCGTAGTGCGTCGGATTTGGCCGTGTGACGATGTCGCACATAGATTGAGTCGCCCACAGGGTCGTCTTCGCGGCGAAGGCGAGCATCGCTGGTGTGGGGAAGCTGATTTAGTGGCTTGGTCGAAGACAATGGTTGTTTAAACCGTTTCACCCGCCTTGTGGGGTTGTGCATAGGTAGTGTAGTTAGCTGTTAGTCGTAAAGGCGTGAGTTGTGTATATGCCAAAGGAATTCGTGGAACAACGCAGAAGAATATCATACAACTGCCGCTACACTACAAAATCCGGGTAAAGCTACATTCCTACAAAACCACCTCGTCCTCTCCCGTGTTGGTCCTTTATAAACGCTGTGTGTTAACGCGATGGACCTGTCGACGAGACACGGGGCTACCCGTGCGATCCATCCGGGTTGACGATTCCAGTGACGTTCGAAAGATACGCTCCCCAGTCGTTTACCCTAACCACATCCATCAGCTATACGACGATTCGTCAAGCAAGACACACGTACCCGAAGCCAGTCGGCGCGGACGACCACATCGCAATCGTGTCCGGGTCCACATCCAACATCGCATTCGTATGCATCATCGCTGGTTGCACGCTACCAGCTACACTAGTATCCATGAACGCCTGTAAATCGTTGGCAGCGAGTTGGCATCCACCCCCATGACCGGCGGGGCTATGCGTTTGCTGAGAAGAGTGACTGCCAAACGGGCTGGACATCTGGTCCAAGAACAGGTTGTCGATCGAGTATGCGTCCTCTTGCACAAAGTTGTGCCCAGTCATTGGCGTAGGCGCTGTGTTGGCTGATGGCTGTGTCTCGTTGGACAACGACGAGAACCACATATTCGAGGAATGCATAGACTCGGACGACGTCGACGCAGTGGGCACAGCCGCGTGGAAAGTAACTTGTCCGTGCAGGGGAAGCCGCCCTAAATCATTGCTATAGACTGGTAGATTGTATGGCGAAGACGGTTGTGACGACGGCGGCGGTTGTTGCTGGCGAGATTGCTGTGACTGAGAATAGGTATCGCGAGCGACTCGACGTGATCCAGCGATCGTCCGAGGACTGCCCTTGGGTGTCAACACGGGGCGCGAAGCCATCACAGGACTGTCAGAGTCTCTTTCACGTTTCGTCCCTCCTTGGGGGCTAAGTTGAGGAAGAGGCAGATCTCCCACAGAAGCAAGTTCATAAAGTATATCCCTATAGAAGGGGATTGGGTGTGGGTCATAGAAACAATCCCCTTGATAATCACGAACCAGAGTCTCCCTGCGGTATGGAAGCTATGCACATGTTAGTTTGACGATGGTATCCTCAAAAAGGAAACACGTACCGGCCCTCACAAGACTTTAAAAGCCCCATACACTTGTGGACATCAGCCATCTCCTTTGATAGATCCGTTGAAAGTCCGGACCGTTTCCCTCCCCAAATATTGAGCAAAAGCACGATCCCGGCAGTGAAGGCGTGCAACTGCCAAACAAACTTAGTATTCTTGACAAGGCCATGAAATCGCAGGCTACCTGTAGAAAGGGTGCATATCCTCTTGCACGTTTCCTGTATATATCAATGACATGGCTGCATGAACGAGCGGCATTAGTACAGATGGCGAGAGACGGAAAGGAAAGAGGAGATGGTTTGCGGGGAGAGGGTATGAACGGCCGGTGGATAGCTATTTGAACGTTGTAGTAGTTTGCGTACAGCGAAGTCGACTGCATGAAAAAGACTGAGTTTGCGTCCCGAGTAGGGTCCCAGCGTACTTTGTGCAATGTCAGACGACGAGGTAAATGGCGTGGTTATTGCTCACAGTGATCCGGTACTTCGTCGATCCATTTATTCAGAGAAGAATCAAGTTCCGCTACAATATGTTGTTCCCACTGTTGCCCAACGAATCCCAAAAGGATCTTTGACTTGTTGATGGAATACTACTCGATCTTATTAGCAACCAAAAACACAGCACAATAAGGAACATACGATTGTCCTGTGGGCAAACGAAAGTATGTTGTTAAGTTTGAGCATGCTGACGAAGAAGGAAATTGTCGAGGGTTTATCGGGGGGCTGCTTGAACGCTTGTTGTGGATCAGGATGTTCCCAGTACTCGTCATCACAGTCGATAGGGAACTCAAGGTCGAAACTACAAAACGTCGATCAAAGCACAACAAAGGGCAGAGATCAACCTACTCCTCATCTTGGATGGCACATGGGCGACCCAACGACGAGCTCATCAGACGATCATACAAAACCAACACCCTACATGACACGCTCAGTAAGAGGGATGCACTGAAAAGAGCTTGGCAGGCCTACCAAAACGCCCTCTTCCATAATTCACTTTCTACAGAGGGTTCTTCGCTGTACGATTTGCGCCGGTGAGCACCAACATCCTGTGCCAGGCGAATGCCTATCCCAGCAATCGTCCAGCACGCCTGGGGGGCCGACGTCCCTTGCAAGAACAAAACACTCAACTGCGACTGTGAAACTCAACAGAGCCGACTAAACATAAAGACACCCACACAATAGGTCTGCAAGTCCTCCAAGGAGGGTGGTCCGAGCAAGGTCCTTCTCACCATTTGTACTTGCTCGAAGAACTTCCATCCCGCCGAGCGTTCTGATACCCCATCTTCCGTGTTTTCCAGAAAAACGCGAGGATCGTCCGAATAACGCGAAGCAGCTGCACAAACCAGAAGATAGACGGCACCAAAGGATGGGTTGCGTAGATGGACACCCTGCATGATCTTACGCTCGAAGCTAGGGCGATGCAAGAGAGGTGCCAAAGGGTTCATGTGGGCGAAATAAATGTCCACCAGTCTGATGCCCAATTCGTCGTCTGGAAAGATGTATTCGGGCTCCTCTATGTTTCTGGCTGCGCGTTCCCACTTGAGACGGTGATCAAGACGTGTACACTTGTGATTATGATCGTTTCATCTCACCGGATAGCAATCTCCGTCACCTTGGCGGAACAAACGCGATTGAAAGTCTTCAGACCCGGTGACTTCCTTCTTCAGGTCGATCGCCTTTTGTATAAGCATTACACCGCTCGACTTGCCAAAGAAACGGGCCTGCCATCGATTCAACTCCATCGACTGGAGACGCTCAGACAGGCGCAGCGTAGCGATCTCCTCGTCGTCGCTTGGTGCGAGGTCTTCTAGAGGGGTATTCGTGCTGTTATAAGTCGCAGATGTAGTGCTGAACATATGCGCAGAAGCGGAAGCGCCCGTGGTGCCTTTCCGCCAAGTCTCCCGATCTATTCGGCTGCCACCCAGCTCGCGGGAGAAGTCAGCATCTGGACAGACCTTTGGAGGTGTTTACTCGTGATACGATGCCAAGCCATCTGGGAGGAATCTCACCTTTTGAAGAAGCTTTTCCATCTTGTCCAGACGATTCTCGAGGCTCTCCACATATCTGTGGCAGGGATGAGCAAGTTCTCAAAGCACGGGCAGATGGAGAAACCCACCCTTTCGGAGGACCGCGTTTCTGATAAGGATAAGGATAAGGAGTGACGTCAATTGAAAGCGGTCGCCAATACTAGGTGACTCGACACACCTTTGCAGCCTCGACATACGTGCACTCAAAGTTGTAGGTGATGCAATTAGAGCATTGGTTGCTGGGCATCTGACTTCCGTCGCCTTTGATATATTACATCAGGCGTCTGACATTTTGCGGAAGAAAGGCCCGGAAGGCTAATGCGTGCTTACATCGAACTATCGAGTACGCAATATGAATGAATCATCAGTGATCGTCGAGCTTTATCCAGATACTGACTCTTTTTGCGACGACATGTATCACATGCCCGTTGGACCCGACGCTTCTTGCTGCCAGGGACCAAGGTCGATGGGTTGTCTATATCGTTGTAATCCTCTTCGGCAGAAGACATGACTGAATGACTTTCGCTTTCTTGTCGAGTGTCGTTTGTGAGCGCAGTCCTGAGGCGACAGTTGCGAGCTGAGAGGCACAAGCGAGGGCGTTTCAGACCAGTGGGAGTTTTGGTGCCGGGCTGGTTGGGCAATGCAAATACACACGCTAACAAGGAAAAATCCCACCACAAGCCTGATGCCGATGGTATTCGTCATGGTTCTCGAAACGTCACTGGTTCGCGTTAGCCCGCACACCGTCGGCGGAGGGACAAGACGACCACTAGATGCGAGGTCAGCCGAGGAGGGAGCAAAGGCCGCGCGTCTCCTTCGCCCGCCAAACCCGAGCGGGTCCCTCCGAGTCGAACCCGCCCGGACAACTACAGCCCGGGTCGTGCCCGTCCTCGATTGAGAACACATTGTCGAGCCTGATTGCAGATCGCTATCGAGGAACGCCACTACACCCGAAGATTCTCCTTGCCGCTGACGAACGCACGTATAGTGTCTTAGCTTGAACAACCCATCCAGAGTAGTCTCTGAATGTTTGACTCCCTGTCCACCTCATCTACGACGGCACGAAACACCCGATCGTGAAACGCGATAAGCAAATGACCCCTGGACGGTGCGTCCCACCCAGCGCATCCTCGCTCAGTTGCTCAGTCTTTGGCAGCGAGTCAATTAAAGGCTGCACTCGTAGGCTCCGGACGAAGCAGATGTGTCTCGCAACCAAGATCGTCATGATCATCAATACACACCATCAACTTCACGCGGACATATTCGAACAGCCGCATGGACACCATTCAAGAACGGGCATTGCAATTCTACTATCATGATACCGGTACTTACCCCGTCAATCGCCATATGGTCCGTTCCCTTTGCAAACCCGTCATCTTGAAGTGCCGACGATCAATCGCGGATGAACTGTGACTCGCCGCAGGGACCACACGAAACCCATCAGAAAACCAGTGAAGGCCCTGATATGGGTCATCGAGGCGTTTTAGCCATCTCTCCATCTCTCGGAAATGAAAAACTACAGCGCTCCGTCAGGCCCAGAGTCAATACATTCAGGTACGGCCAACAGCAACAGCATGATTAAAACAGCCACCTCTCCCCTAGCAGCGTACGGAAACCAGCGCACGGTCCAGAGGCACAAAGGAATAACAGCGAGGCGTAAAGTACCATATATAAAAACAACATTCCAAAAAAAGAACGACCCACTCCAATGAAAAAAAGTCAAACTATGAAAATGAAAACGCAGAAACCGTGTGCCAAATAGGAAGACTATATACTACCGAGGGTTGACTATTGTTACATCGTAAATGGACAATGGGAATATGCGACTGCTAAACAACATATGACTGGATGCGAGAAACGATAATACGGATACGAACATGTGCACCCAATGGTGTCGCGGAGGAGAACCAAGCCAACTCACCAACCCGAATCCCAGAGGCGCTGTCACAGTGAGTGAACACGCGTATGCTAGAGTAAGGAAAACAGCAACAGCAGGCAACATAAAGCAACGAGACACGAGATCAACAAGCAAGAGAAAACCATGTTCCGCACGATGGATGATGATTGAAAACGAGGCGGCCCGACGACGACGGAGGAATGCAAGATGAGCAGATAAGTAAAAAATCCGATGACGTGGGCCAGAAGCATAACGAACGTTACCACCCCGAATAGTGATAGTCGTCGGCCCAACTTCGGTTCCGTGCCATGGCACGTCGCCTTCGCTCGTCCCTGTCCTGGGCTTCCGTATTTCTTGTGGTCGTATCTTTGATCCCATCACTACTATTCGAAGTCAGTGGTCGCAGTCCACCCATGCCTGGAGTTGTTCTCCGCGCGACGAGAGCAGGATTGTTGTTACTGCTGACCTGGCGTTCCCAGAGCAATTGTCGACGCATACTCTCCGACAGCTCCGTCTTGAGCATCCGTCGGCGAGTAGTCCTTGGAGTCATGGGCACCGCCGCCGCCGGAAGGTTATACGGATGACCGAGTGGAATAGGTGCGGTGGTCGAGCTCAGCATTCCAGGACCCACTTCCATAGCAACTGGCTGGATAAGATGAGACATGCCCCGGTCCAGACTGCGGCGTGACATGAGTGCCTGCAACTTCTGCTGAGCAACGCTCTGCGACATCTGGATTTTGTCATCCACATCGTCACCACTGTCATCTTCCATCTCCTGTTCCTTGGGTGGTCCCTTGGGGCGATACCCGTTTTTGTCGCTCTCCTGCCGCTTCATAGCAGATGGTTTCGAACTGCTGATAGCAGTGATCTGCGCCGCCATCGGGAGCGCTGCCGCACTCTTACTCGTGGACAATCTTGGAGGAGCATATGCGCTACTACTCCTTTGTGGCACGGGCGCATGGTGCTGCAGGTGCTGATACTGGCGCGAAATATCAGCCGACGACCAACTTATCCGATATGGATGATTCGGTGGAAGGATCGAAGGATCAGGATTCATTAGCTGTGACAAAAGCCCCGATTGCGTGCGATTGAGATTCGAATACGAACGCTTGGGAACTTTGGCGAACAGGTCGCGCTGACGCTGAGCCTCCAATGCGGCTTCACGCAATCGAGTCTCCTCCGCCTCGCGTGCCTTGTCCTCTGCGTTCATATCTTCAGATGCCCACCCTTCAGAGTCTTCACCATCTGTTGTTTCGTATTCCTCAGACGAGGTATTGGCAACAACGACCGTCTTCCGTGACTGGGCATTGCCGTTCACGTTCCCCGTTGCGTTAGGTTTCACCTTGCCATTGACATTTGCGTTGCCATTCAGCGCGATGTTACCGGCAGTGACGTGACCACTAAATCCTTTGGGTATCACAGGAGGCTGCGCCTTCGTCGGAGACAACTTGGATGGTTCAATTGCCGTGAACCCATTAACCATGGAGGTCTTTGGATGGCCCTTGTGAGTCGAACCGTTGGCTGACCTAGACCCATTCGAAGATCCCGAGCCAATATTAAACATGGCACCCTTCTTTTCCGTACGCTCTGGGTGCTGCTGTTGAGCCGATGGCTTCCTGACCATCGATGGCGCAACGTGTTTTGCCGAATGCGACCGCTTCATTTGGGGGCGCTTCCCAACTTCCTTGCCCCTTTTCGGCTTATTTTGGTGACCCTGCGCAGGATGTCTCGCCCCAGTCCCTGTCGCAGCGGTCGTCGATCGTCGATCGTCCTCTTCCGCCTGCTCCTCTTCCTCGCGATCATCCTTGCTATCATCATCCACATCAGTCAAGACGCTCTTCATCTGGCTTGACGTAGCGCTACTCGCTCCAAACAAATCAGATGGTGATTTTCCGCTCGCAGTTGAGGCGTCTCCTCTTTCGGAAGAGGCATCTTCGGGGGATTGCTGAAGGAAAAAACGACGATCTGGCGGGCGTGCTAGCGACCCGCCATCGGCAACGCGAGTTGGCGTATCGGACAATGCTGATTGCTTGGGGATGAGTGAACGGGGCGGTTGTGATGGCTGTGGTGCATGCACTTCCGTGGATGGAACTGTCGTTCGGAGCGCTGGCGGGGGTAAAGGTGGTAAAAGGAACGTGGACGCCGGTTGTGGAGCACCCGGAGTATCATCATGTAATATCGGCGTCATTGGGGGTGTCGGATGCGGAGTCGGATTGACGACCACGACGTAGGGGAATGGTGGCTCTGCAGTTGCAGGCAGTTGGACGTGTGGTACGTTAAGATCACAAGACCGAGATGGCTGCACTGTCGGCGGAGGGGTTACCAATTTTGCCGTGGTGGCAGGGGATGACTTGCACTGGGGAATAAAAAGTTGGTTCGGTAACATGTCAACAATCAAGCGTCCGACACAAGGTGTTGATTTGCCGCGGGTAAATGAGCTCAGAGGGATGGTCGACCCTGGAGAGTGCGGAGATATTCGTGGGCGTTCCGGTGTTGACGGGGGAACCATGGTGGACATTGGGAGTGGCAACGGTGATGGTGATGCTGGATCAGAAGGTGACGGGAGCCCGGATGAAAGGACTACAGGAAAGGCAAAGAGCAGGTAATGAGTGATGGCCAAATTGAGCTGCACTAGGCAGTTTAGGGAACAGACGCTCACCCTGAAGTTTGGGTGCCGCCTTCTCGTTGGCGTTGACAGGGAAGTAAGAGGAGCGATATCGCTCGTCTTTCGGATGCGGTGTGGTCGATTCTGGGGTGGCTGGGTGGTAGGAGACTTGTGCCTGGGTAAGCTCGCGATACCACAACCGCCAAGAAATGTTTTCGAGACGGCGACCGTCCTGGACAGATTCTTTGCACTTTGTAAAGACTGATAAAAGAGGAAAGTCATTGATGGTGTTGAAGTCCATCGTAAAAAACAATTTACCTGTCCAGAGACTGTACAGCGCGTCCTGACCCTGGAGATCCCTGACAGCCTCTGTCGTGACAGAGAGAATGGGGACGGGAAAAGTGGCCAGCATGGGTTGCCAGAAAGGAGCGGGGTACAGGGAATTACCACGTTAAATGAGACGGATATATAATCAATCCTTTCGAAGCGGAAGAAGACGAGCTAAAAAGCAGAAGTCCAAGAAGGATTTCGCAGGCAGAATCCGTTGAAACTGTAACAATCACGGTTCCTTGATGATGCGACCGAGGAGAGCGGGTGATCCGTGTGCGACGGGGGGCTATGGGCCCAGTGAGGTGGGCTTGTCGTCGTCGGCGATGGTGGCAGCAACGACGGAATGCGTCGTGGTGAGAGAAGGAGGCTGGATGACGAGACAGCCTTGTGAAGCGTCCAGCAGCTGGCGTCCACTTACAAATTACTCCCGTGAATAACCAAACAGCTCGGCCCGGCAACGCTAACTAATTATTTTTCTTTTTTTCTGATAATTAATTGTGGCTCTCTGATTGAGTCACTGCCCCGGTTTGCTGCGCTGGTGGCCCGTTTTCGTTGCGCTCCGTCGACCCGCTTCTGAATCGGAACAGCTCGCCTTGGAGCCATGCGGTCTGTCATGTGAATCCGTCAGCGGTCACTGGGCACACCCCACTTTCATATTTCCTTTTCATTCCTGGGGCCTTGCTGGGGTTGGCTGGCCATTTATCGTAATGTAATTTTACCATCCGTGTCCAATGACTGTCCATCCACCGCCAGGAAACGCTGTGTCGTACTCGGATCTCTCCCAGCACGTGCACTTGCTGACATGGGGCCACTCGATTCTTTCCGATTCTTTCCGTCCTACTTTCCTATCATGGATCGTCTTTGATCGATAACTAGAACCCCCCAGGCATGTCTAGGAAATTTCGTGCTGTGAGACTGTTCAAACAATACTTTAGCCGGTCGAGTGTCTGACACGTGCTTATGGCACATATGTATGATATAGGTCCAAGGCTTCTCGTGTCCAGGTAACGAGCGCAACATAGTAACTCATTTTCGGAACATACCGGAAGACAGCGCAATCTGAGAACGTTGCTATTGTACGGTCGAAACTTAGCAGTTATGGTTGACGTTGGGATTTGAAACCGTAAGACACAACTGAAACTTTGGAAACTTCTAGTCGGGTCACAGTGGCAACGCTCGAAGCGAAGCGACACAAATTTGAACGTTGGAGTTCAGTACACACAAGCTAGTACGATTTCGGAACGAATGGAGCGGCGGCGAGCCGACCCCGCTTTCCGACCCGTGGGGAAGCTGAGATCATGTATAGCACCGGATCTGAGGTGTGGCCGCCTTCATGTTTCATTGGACAGGTCCATAAAAATCGAAGTGTGGGGTAACACTGGTATAGCATGCATCGCCTCAACAGGAGCTGCTTATCGGCCACCGCGAACCGAGCGTCTCGAATACGCGTAGTGTAGGTCCGAGACTGTGGTGCCAAATGGTGCTTGATTGAGGCCGTTTGCATTTGGGCAAGACTAGACCACCACGTGTCTCATGTCAGAGAGGATGGACTAGTTAGCCAATCAAAAATTTCATACTCACCCCACGCCACGAACTCACTGGACATTTTGAGCCTGGTGCCACCTTTTTGACGCTCGTTAACTGTGCCTCTTGTGGTGTCACGGTCACTCCTTGCCTCGATCATTGCCTGGACCATCAGAGGAACGAGGAACAAACCCAGGGCTGCCGTGAGGCTCTACAGGAGGCACGCTAATTTTGGCTGCCAACGTGTGTTGCAGAGTCACGGCGACTCTGCGGTGCACCTGGAGTCTCCATTCGGAGATCCCTGTCCGGCGATCCACAAAGGCTGCTCTCGTCCGGTGATCCGCAAAAGCTGACCCTACAAAGGCATCACCGAATCACAGGGAGAACCCATCCAAGGGAGCCAAGGTAGAATGGCTGCAGTCAGAGCCAATCACGACTTCTTCTAGGTGATCGACGAGCTCCTGTGGGTCTGCAAGCGATTACTTTTGACCACAGCATGTGGCAACCAAGTACCGTGCCACAGACGTCGGATTTCGCGTGTGGGGTGGAAACAAACACACAAAATTACGTTCAAATGACTGGTGGGCATGCCAATCTATCACGTTGCTAGGTAACAAAGGGTGCAACTTATTTGCAAGGCTGGCTGTTACGTTTTTGGATCCCTTCGCAAGCCTACGCCAACCTCAACAAGGAGGACTCTGATTGGTTCACAACCCCCTTGTACGGCACCAGATCATCATCTGCAGATGTGGCTTACTCTCCGTAGAAGGGGCGGACAAACGGAGGCTGCAATATGAAGTGTAAGCAACACTACTCGGTATTTAGCTTGTAAAGGAAAGCTCAGCAGCTTATGTTCACCCGAGAATGTTAGGGCAGGTTGTTCGGACCCACAAGGGGATAATACTACGGGTCGCATTGGGTGTCACGATGTGAAATTGGTGCTGATTATATGATAATAGATCCGCTTGTAATGCAGGCACGACGACTAGGCCGGGTTTATTGGTCAGTGGAAGCTCCGTGTCGCTGGTCAAATGCGTCAGTAGGTGCCCCGACATCGCAAGAAGACATGCCTTGCCCTCCAACAAGATACATACATTTTCGCTTCTGCCGCGCCGACAGACAAGTCGAGCTTGATGTGTCATTGGTAATTTGAATGGAAACAGGAAATTAGACTACTTACCTTCTAACATCGACTGTCCTGAAACTGTCGTCAGGTATGGAGTATGTGCCTCAGGGTGAGATCAGAGGTGGGGTGCAACTCGACCCTCACGAAACAGTACTAAGTAAGGATCTCCAGGGATACTTGAAACGAACCACGATCCCATGCCATGAAGTCTGTCACATTCTCGGCCATAGCACGCGCTGTTCCACGTAAGTAGAGGGATACAGTCCAGGCGGGGTGCGGTCGGATCCAGTGAGGCCCCGAGATTCGAATGAGTCAGTGACCTGGCTGACCACCTATATGGCAGTCTATGACAACAAGTAACTCTGAACCAGAAGCCTTGATGGCTTCAAGCACTCTTGTCACCTTAATGGTTGGATTTACGTGAAGTCGTGGATCTGGGCTACGCAAGAGGGAGCGCAGAGGTATTTCATCGGCAGAACTTTCCTCCTGCGGGTTGAAGGGTAGTAATTCCAATAGGATGGGTTGGAAATATCGTGACTACCAAGGCAAGGCAAGTCTGGAACGCAAACCACCCACCTAAGTTAGCAACGTGGAAGCCACACGTCAATCGGTGTGGTTCCAACACGTCGCAGCATAGTCTGCAATGCACCACAGCGCTTCGGTCAGCCTCAAGACTCCCCAGGGCTGGAAGAACAATCACCGGGGCTTCAAAACTACGCATTTCAAAGACTTGTACATACCACCCTGTGGACCACACTCCATGGTACTTGAAACGAGTGGTTTCCAATCTCGAGGATACCTTAATTGCCTTTGGTAAGCTCTCAAGGGGGACATCGTCCAACCATCCTACTTGATTTGAGAGAGTTGTCAGTTGTCGCTCACGAAATTCAGGACCGTCTTGGGTAGAAATGACTCGCCTGCAAACTCATCCGTTGTTCTGGTACGAAGATCGCATGTGGTGACGAATCGCATGAGCGTCGACGTGCTGTTGCAGCATCGTTCCAACACCATCGAAGTTGGCCCAATCGTTCAGTTCGGTACTGAGAATACCCTTGGCGAAGAATCAATTACTCATGGATGGTCTGAAACTCCAGATCACCCAGCTCGATGGTTGCCGAGTGCTCAACACTTACCGGTCACCAGAATGACAAAGGATCTAGTGGTAACAATGTGCATGACTCTCGAAGTCGCCAAAGGGAAGCCTGCGAACGGGAAACATACGCCATGTTCAAGTTACAACCTTCAACAATCAATGAATGTATCCGACCCACACTCGTCTATCCTACCAGTCGTCCTCTTGTCTCCTCGTCGACATCAATCAGCTCACAAGACCCTAGAATCACATTCACTCGGCGACTCCACACATGGCTCGTGATTTAGCTTTGGTACTCACCCATAACCTCCCCAGGGAAAAAACACGGGAACAGACCTTGTGTCCACGATAATAATTTAGGGACCAGAATGAATGATGGTGAGAGCATTGCGTACCGCTTGTAGTCCTGCCACTTGGGATCGTCTCTGAACTTTTTGTTACCCGCGCGTTCGAGCGGGGGTACACCAGACGCCTATTCATAGATACAAGCACCCCTGTGATGCGCGCATATAACCAAGCATGACATGGTCAACGTACGTATCGAAGGAGGAAATATGTTCCTATGGGACTAGCTGCGCTCAATAGCACGGCCGGCCAAGGCAGGGCACCAGAGAGGGCAGCAAGACCCCATATGCCCGTCCAGATACCCACCTCGCCGACATAGCTAGAGAATGAAGATATAAGACGAACACAAGATTATCATATGATACGCCCCGGACGCGGCCTACTTTGGGTGGCGGCTCCATGCCCAGAGTCCTGAAGTAATGAACTTTTCATCGTGTTTGCCCGAATCGCGCGCGCGACGCCAAGCAGCTTTCTGATGGTCGGCTGTCACTTCGAGCGCAAAGGACGCAACGGCGATCGTCAATGATACATAATCACGCGTACAAAGGGATGGGTGTGCTGACGAGGGCACGAGGTTGGACTGATGGGAAAGAATTGCGTTGTGAGCCCGACTCGCATACGAGAGCTTAGAAAAGGGGAAATCACGAACGAGATACACGGGTAGACCGACGACGAATACCCACATCGCCTGGGCGACCCATGCCCCAGTGAACTTGACCTTGTCACGCTTGATCTTGTCGAAGCGCGAGTCACCACCGGCCTTGATAGCACGCTGAGCGAGGAATGTACCAAGACGAGCGGTCCAGGTAACGAGCGCCGCCGTGAGCAGCAGCTGGCGCGGAGCAAGCCTGAGACGTAACTCGGAGAGAAAGACAGGAAATCGGAGGGCTTCGACAGATTTGACACGAGAGAGAGACGTAGGATAATAAATGGAGACCAGGGTAGTAATGAGGAACCCGGCTGCACCTGATAGGTCATAGAACCTGTCTTCTGCGCGCGGAACGAAAAACGACGCCAATCCGAGCTGGAGGGCGAACGAGCTTGCGGCGACAGGGATTAAACGCGAGAAAACCGCCATGTTCTGTGTGTTGTGTAAGAGAGGTATGCTGGTTGTGCTGGGCCAAGGCGGCAATCTAGTATGTAATCAAGCTTAGTCCGCAGGTGACCTCATACCAAAATGCAATGCCAAAGCTATTATGATGATCAATGAGTTGGGGTTGCACAAATGCAGCTATGATACATGGCCTTGTGGTAGATTTATGCGGATATAGATATGAAAACCAAAGGAAGGATGGAAAAGGAATGACCATGACCTCTAAGTATGCCACAGGGATGAGTGAATAGACTAGTTCCGAACGTCGTGCATGCATGGACACGTCCGGGCCTGTAATCCTGAGCCACGCTCAACAGATATGGCCGATCCGGGAAGACCATCGGGACTCCTAGCCAATTAGTTTGATTAAGGTAACTCTATACCCCACGTACAGTTGTGTTCAGCCTCGATGCTCTACAAGGTTGACGTCTGAGGCCATCATATCGATAGTGTGCCTTTCCACTGCCCGGCGACGGCCTCGCCTCTGAATACCTCATGCAGCACCTCCTTCACGTCCTCCACGTACACGAAGCGGATCCCGGTCTTGACGCTCTCCGGAACGTTCTCTTCGATATCAGCGCGGTTAGCTGCAGGTGCGATAATCGTCTTGATTCCTGCTCGGTGCGCCGCGAGGATCTTCTCCTTCAACCCACCAACAGGAAGAACTTGACCCACAAGCGAAATTTCACCGGTCATTGCTACCAAAAGACAGTGTACGTTAGCCACGTGCTCTTCGAGAAACCGAACATATACTCGCCAATGTCAGGGTTTATCTGCGTCTTCGTAAAGAGCGAGACAAAGGCAGACAAAATAGCAGTTCCAGCACTTGGCCCTTCCTTGCCGATACTACCCTCGGGCATATGCACGTGAATGTCACGATCAGTCAAGAATCGCTCGTCCTGCGACGTGGTTATCCCTAGTTCGTACGCGTGCGCTTTGACCCAGCTCAAACCAATCTGAGCGCTTTCTCGGATGACCTCGCCGAGTTTTCCGGTCAATTGCAGATCGCCTTTACCTGGCATGCTCTGGTGCCCGTGAGCTCGTATTACTGCACATGTATCGGCTGGACACTTACTGTGGCTTCAACCGGCATAACAGCGCCTGACCCATTGCCCAGGTAGCCTAGACCCGTACTAACACCGGGCGGGGGCGGAGCGACATACATCCTATCCTTGTGGTACACAGGCGGGCCAACATAATCCTTCAGATTTTCCGGAGTAATCCTGACATGGATGTTTTCGGGGACTTTAAGTGGTTGGCGCTGTTGAGTAGTCACATTTTTGCGCTCTGATGGTTCGTGGGTCGAGGTTTCGGCCGATGTTTCGCTCGGTTCGTTTGGTCGCGGCTCTTGGGATTCTACAGTTCGCGATTCCACACTGGATACTTCAAGTCTAGGTGTTGGTTCGGGGAATACCTCTTCGCCAAGGTCCAGGATCAGTTTGAGTGCCGCTTTCCGGTATATCTGTATCCCCAAGAGAGAATTAGAGAATTTAGTAAAGGGCCCAATCAAGGCGTACCTTGTCAATGTGTTTCTTCAAATTTCGCACACCACTCTCGCGACAGTAGTACTTGATGAGCACATCTACGGTAGATGGATCGATAAGGACGTCTGCGACTTTGAGTCCAGAGGCTTCCTTTGCTTGAGGACCGAGGTATTTCTCTGCAATGACACATTTCTCCTCCGAGACGTAGCCGCTGACTTCCAGAACCTCCATTCGATCGAGCAACGGAGCGGGTATAGTATCAAGAGTGTTTGCTAGCGGTTAAATCCATGAGCATAGCTCTCTTTGAGCGAGTGTTGTGGGTACTCACCGGTGCAAACAAAAAGAACACGAGACAGATCGACGGGTACATCCATACTTGACGTGCCGGGTCAACACACCATTCAGCCTCGCGGGAACGGAAAACCAACACGTACTAATGGTCCAAGAATCCATTATTCTGTTCTGGGTCCAACATCTCTAGCAGGGCACTCGCCGGATCCCCATTGATCCCCCTTCCAATCTTGTCCACCTCGTCGATCAACACTAAGGGATTCTCCGTGCCAACCCTCTTCAAGGCTTGGATGATCTTTCCGGGGAGCGCTCCAACGTATGTCCTCCGATGCCCTTTAATCTCAGCGACGTCAGTCAAGCCACCAACCGAGAACCGGAAGAATTGTCTGTTCAATGCGCGTGCAATGGATTTGCCGATAGAGGTCTTTCCAACGCCAGGAGGACCGACCAGACAGATAATCTTGCCTTCAACCGTCCCGCGGAGCTTACCAACAGCAAGGAACTCGAGAATACGATCTTTTACATCCTTAAGGCCATAATGATCTTCGTCGAGAACCTTCTGGGCATGCGCAATGGAGTAGTTTTCTGAAGAATGCTGACCCCAAGGGATCTAGAAAGAGGGATGAATATAGAAATAAAACGAAGGAGATAAAACTCGCCTGGGTAAGCCACTCCAAGTAGTTACGAGTCACGTTTGCCTCTGAAGCCGCAGGTTCCAAGCCCATAAGTTTATTCAACTCTTCGTCGAAGACCTTCCGAACACCGTCCGGCATCTTCAACGCAGCAGCTCGCTCCTTGAACTTTTCAATGAGTTTGTCTTTGCCGTCCGACTCCATTCCAAGTTCTTTCTTGATCCCTTTTAGCTGTTCCATCAAGTAGTACTCGCGCTGTCTCTTGGCAATCTTGCTATCGACGTCACGAGAGAGCTTACTCTGCAACTGAGCATTGATGAGCTCCTTCTTGAGTACCAAGAGTGCTTTACGCAGACGGTCTTCCACAGTAAGGCTCTCCAAAACATCCTGAAGCTCGCCGACTTCGCCACTTGAGACAGCTGCTGCAAAATCAGCAAGTTTATCGGGCTCGTCGAAGACATTCGAAGCGACTTGGTTAATCGAGAAGTTCGTGATCTGATCGCGGAAGAGTGGATTGAGCTGAGCGATATCCTTGAACACCGAGACGATTTCCGACATAAAAGCGCGAATATACTGGTCGTCCTTGTTATAGGGCTGGGTGACGAGGTTCTCGACCTGAACGATCGAAATGGCATGGTTGTGTAAGAACGACGTCTGTACCGGACCTGTCGCCACAACAGAGTCACAAACCTACATCGTGAACAAGATTACCATGACTTACCTGGAAGGATCTTGGGGACCTCCCCTTTGGCGGGCTCGGGGAACGATGACGGGGACGGCGTCTCCGGTGGTGAGACAGTTTGGACGTCTTCCGGCGCAACCTTGGCAAGGGACGGGTGTTCTCCAGCCTTGAGTAATTCTGTTATCTGTATCCGCCGATGAGGGTACAAGACAGCCGTAAGACCTTCTTCCTTTTCTTCGCCGGCGCCAGTACTTGGAGTAAATACGCTGGTAATCTGAGCAAAAACGCCGACGGGGTGCACCGAGTTAATATCCGTAATGACGTCGCTATCTGTATTTTCGTCCTTGAGAAGGAAAGCGCCTAGATAGGGTTGTCCACGCTTCATCATCTCCTTGATGGCAGCGACTACTGCGGGATTGCGAACGACAACGGCCTTGTAAAAACCAGGAAAGAGAGGACGTCGAGCTATGGGGAGAGCAAGGACCTGTGGGTAGATCTCCGGGACGGACTGCTTAGCTATCGAACTTGGTGTGGGAGTCCGTTGGGGTGGGGGAGGATGGGAATCGGCTGGGTCACTGTTGTCCCCGCTCGAGGACGAGGGAGGCGAACTGGCAGAGGACCCAGCCGGGCTTTCGTCCTGTGAGCCATCCATGCTTACATGGTCATCACTCCCCTTGTCCTTCGTCTCGGCTGCTTCGGACTCCTCCGGCTCGGCGACGTCAGCGGGGTCGTCCGACTTGGTGTTCGACCAGCGTGGGTGGTACAGGAGCGGCGAAGACCGTGCGTAGGATAGTCTTGAAGATGTAAAGTGCCGCTGGCTGACTGAATGGCGTAGAGAGCTTGGTAGGACTGTGGGTCGTAATGGGATCGTGTGTAGTGGTGTCGGCTGTCGAAAAGCCAACTGGCGCGCACCGCACGTGGTGCTGCCAGCACGAAAAATACGTGCAAAGGCCATCAGAACGCAGACGACTTCCACACCCACTGGATGCGAGAACTTGCGCGCTGTCTCGGAGTGGGTGAGTGAACACGTCCGGAAAGAAAATGTGTACCGAGCTGGATGACTCAGCAACACTTTCCCAGCTTAGTAGTAAACGTTAAGATCTACATTCTGTCAACTCAGTCGATGGACACCTGCGATCATTTAAATAACTACATGGACCCGGAGTCAGACCACCACATGAAGAGAATAGTGTTACGTCCAGGTGGAAGTCACGTTCCACTCCCACCTGGGTCCTAAACCTTCCTCTCCGAACAAATTCACCATTATCTGCTCTCCCCACACCCTATATTTTTGAGTCGACGTTTGTATTTGTTGGACCGTCTCAAAACTCGACGAAGGCGTTGCTGTGGGACTGGAAAATACAAGGCACTGAGAACTCTGTGTAGGTGTCGATGCAGGCATCTGTGCGATTTGTGAAGTGGTGCGGTTCACGTCCCCCGATGGAAACGCAAAGCCATAGAACCCAGGACACGAGTCCGTGGGGAAGCGGTATGCCCTGTTCCACAGCACGATGGGCAACTTTACTCGACATCCACGGTTAGAATGCGAATTCGGCTCACAAGTAAACACTCCTCAGAAACGGCAACCCCAAGTTGATATGAGGTTGTGACGAATCCCAGGCCGACAGTCCAACAGAGCAAGTACCCCATTTCGTGATGGAAGATATCGAGCGTAAAAGGTTTCCTGTGGAGTCAATGGGATAATCCACTCCGTTGATAGTTGCAGTGAGAGCTACATAGGGCGTGTACTCAGACGAGTTGCAAACGTATGTGACTATACCGTCGGGCAGAATGGTATAATTGATCGGACCGGCATACCCCGCATGAGCAAGGTAGGTAGTGAGCTCGGGTATACTGACACTGACAAAGACTGTAGCAAAACGTATGTCAATGATCAAAATTGTTGATGAGTCCCGCAGACACACCTGAATCTAAAGTTGCGTACATAGCGGAACTGTTTGGCAAAACACTGCCATTGTAGCCCTTCAATCCATCCAAAGTGAACATATTTCGGAAAGTCCACGAGGCATTTGGTGTGGTGATTGGTACCCAGTTCAGGTTTCCTTGATAATCGTTCTCGTCCAATGCTCCGATTGTGATCTTGGGATTGAGTGGGTCGAACCTCATTCCAATGACCGGATTCAAAAGCTGGTTGGTTGCATAGAGTCGAGATAAGAAATGCTCAGATGCAGCCGTGGCGTTGACGGGATCGGGAAAGATACCTAGACGCCCGTTGTACAGGAGGTAGCTGAGCGAGCTACTACCACCTGATTCGATGAGACCTAGTACGCTAGTCAGAAAACCAGCTGCACCGGCAGAGACAAAGTCGAATATGGAACAGCAACCAACCGAATTCGGTCTGCGGTAATGACAGGACGCCACCAAAGTTCATCGTGTCACTGCCCATGTTCCCGAAATAGGCGCGCGTATTGTACGGCCATGAATAGTTTAGTGGCTATGCAGAATTGCGGTATGTTGGCATCCACAGATGACCGACACGCATGGAAGGTACCTGGAATGTGGCGGACATTGTGGAATCAAAGGATGTGTTTCCACTGCATAAAACACAGCTACTTGAATAAACGGCCATCTTGTCGGTGTTGAGGTCGAGAGTGGTGTTGACCAATTGAGGAGGCGTCCCATATAATGTTGGAACAAGCGGACTATTGAAGACCAAGTCTGACAAATTCGTAGGAACATTCATAGGGAGGGTAACCCATGCTGTGTGGGACGAAGTCAGTGAAACTCCACATATTGCATAACGATGTTCAAGGTAGTCTTACAAGGGTTAGCTCGGGTAAACGTAAGCAGTATTGAGATAGCAAGGAGCGATAACATCATCTTAGACGTGCGAGAGAAGAGGGCAGGAACTTGCCAATTTGAGTCCCGTACGATCTTGAAGTAGTCGCTAACGAGATCAATCATATTGGCAACCTCCGCATTATAAGCTCTCCAGTGCGTCGAGATTAATTACCCTTCATCGATCTTTGTGCATGGAAATTCCACCGCTCTTGGTCCGCCGACCACACTGACGCGGAGTGTTCCACGTCAAGAATGGCTTGCCATCAAGTTATTGGTCCGCAATTGGACACGTAGCGTCATTAGCATCGCACCATGGCGACAGCACAATCTCGGTGCCTCTGCGGCTGGCATTGACCAAACGCAGCAAAATCCGGATCCAAGGTTTCTCCATCCACCGTCCGCCGTACGCGCAAGTTCTTGCGCTAAGTTGATCCACTCGCAGTACTGCCTTGGCAGGCACACGCCGCCATGTGCTCCTGAATAATTTTCGCCGAAGGCATTGAATAGCACTGGTTCGAAACCTTGACAGACACGAGGTATGCGGGAGAGCTGCGGCGGTCCGGATGGCGGCTATCGGAAACATTGTCCTTTTGTCGCACGTATTTTATCCATCATTGTTTTTCCATCATGCATGGCCATTTGAGCGAGAGTCGATAAAGTGACAGAAGGAAAACTGTGGAAGGGGATAAAAACACTGGGCATGGCATTGTGTTCACACGCTTATTAGTGTCCGCTATATCTCGGATAAATTCGGTTACGCTCCATCCACTATCGACAACTTTCTGTAGTACTCGACGGATGGCAGAAATTCACGATCAGTTCGACACTATCCTGATCTTGGATTTTGGATCCCAGGTATGAGACCTTTTACCCGTCTCTGTGATCATATACCAATCTTGATCGCTCTACAGTACAGCCATCTTATCACTAGGAGATGTCGTGAATTGAAAGTCTACGCTGAGTTGATGCCCTGTACGACGCTCCTCAAAGATATCCATTTCAAGCCCCAAGGTAAGCTGGGTCATGTCTTCCGGTAATCCGCGGCGAAATACTCACCGGGGAATCTTCCACAGGAATCATTCTCTCAGGATCGCCGTACTCGGTGTACGATTCCGACGCGCCACATGCAGATCCTGCGATCTTCGATCTTGGTGTCCCAATCCTTGGCATTTGCTATGGCTTGCAGGTTCGTCTCCGTCTGCACCTGTTCGGACCTCACCTATTTCCCCACGTACCCGACAGGAAATAGCATGGAATTTCAAAGGTCAGGTCGCGAAATGTGAACGCCGCGAGTACGGTCATGCGATTGTTGAGAGGACCCGATTTAGCCAGGGCTCTGTCGATGCACTCTTCGAGGATCTGGGTGATGAAATGCAGGTACACGTCTCTCGTTCGCAGCATGATGCCACTTTTTTAAATCTGTATTGCTTTACCAGGTCTGGATGTCCCATGGAGATCAACTCCAGGATCTCCCCAAGGATTTCCATGTTATCGGTCAAACAGAGACTGCCCCGTTTGCTGCCGTCGCTCACAACACGAAGCCCATCTATGGTATCCAATTCCATCCAGAGGTCACCCACAGCCCCAAGGGTAAAGCAGTGATATCTCGCTTTGTCCTTAGCATCTGCGGATGCAGAGCAAACTGGACGATGGTCAGTTTCATTTGGTCCTCGAGATTATCATTTTGAAAACCTTGGTGTTTCACCCTCGAAGGAAGAATTCATTGGAAAAGAGATCTCACGCATAAAAGATATCTGTGGGCCCAAAGGACGCGTTATTGGTGCAGTCAGCGGAGGTGTTGATAGCACCGTCGCAGCCAAGCTTATGCATGAAGCCATTGGTGATCGGTACGCAGCAACCACCCTTACCAGTCAGTTATTTACTTGTTCAAACCAATAGATTCCACGCCATCATGGTCGACAATGGTGTCCTTCGTCTCAATGAAGCTAAGCAGGTCCATGAGATGCTCAACAAAGATCTCGGTGTCAACCTCACTGTTGTCGATGCATCCGAACTCTTCCTCTCGCGCCTTGAAGGCGTCGAAGATCCAGAACAGAAGCGCAAAATTATAGGAAACACCTTCATCAATGTTTTTGAAGCAGAAGCTGCCAAGATCGAAGCCGCGGCAGAGGAAGAGGCAAAACAGGGAGGCGAGGCAAAAGGCTTAGTGGAGTGGTTGCTACAGGGTACGCTCTACCCGGACGTCATCGAGAGTATCAGTTTCAAGGGTCCGAGCGCGACGATCAAGACACACCATAACGTTGGTGGGTTGCTGAAGGATATGAAGCTGAAACTCATCGAGCCCCTACGTGAGCTGTTCAAGGGTGGGTTTGTATTATTTACTTTAGGTACGGAATACTGACCGTGCACTTTCGTTGCAGATGAAGTTCGCGCGTTAGGTCAGTTGCTGTCGATCCCGGCGCCGCTGGTTCAACGCCATCCCTTCCCTGGGCCGGGACTTGCCATCCGAATCCTCGGCCCTGTGACACGCGAGCAAGTGAAGATCCTGCAACAGGCCGACAACATCTATATTGAAGAAATTCGCAAAGCGAACTTGTACAACTTCATCAGCCAGGCATTTGCAGTTCTCCTCCCAGTCAAAGCAGTCGGAGTCATGGGTGACAAGCGAACATATGAACAAGTAAGTTCTGTGTCCGTCTTGCACTGTCTCGTTTCGGTGCGTCTCGCATCGTAATCTGACATCCCCGATCAAGGTAATCGCGCTGCGCGCGGTGCAAACTGAAGATTTCATGACGGCTGACTGGTGCGTTTGTTCTTCGTCGTTGCTGCCGACCCATGACGCAAACATGTTACCCCATTCCCCTGTTTTTCTGTGGTGCAGGTATGTTTTCCCGGCTATAGTCCTGAAGCGGATTTCGTCGCGTATTACGAACGAAGTGAAGGGTGTGAACCGTGTCACCTATGATATCTCCTCCAAGCCGCCTGCAACGGTCGAGTGGTTGTAAAACGGTTGCGAGAGATCGGCCACGAACAAGTTATGGTACAGGACTAGATAATATTGCGAAGCCCACTGGCTGGTAGAATTATAGAAATTGGAGGCGGTCATTAGGGACAAGTACTTGGAAAGCTCAATCGACTTGAAAGTAGGGACAGACGCCACTAAAAACCCAAAAGATTCGCCCTGGCTCAGTCATTTACTAAGTTACAAGTTCGGTAGTGGCTGAGAACAGGGGTTCGGTGTCTTGCGGAGAAACGGAGCTCAAGGAGCCTCCGATGCCATTGACTGCTCCCACGTGATGTGCCTCCACTCAATTAGTACCTCAAAGCTAGCATGCAACACCCTGCTCAAGGTCACCCCAGGTCGACGACCGAATCTTCGTGATTTATCTGACTCGTTTCAAAGGGTCTCCAGGTTCAGCTTCGGGCGACAATCCCGACCTCGAGGCCATGAAATCAGCCCACAGTGCTGCCATCAACTCAAATGAAAGGATCTTCCCGATTTTTGCCAAGAAGCTTGCATCCAAGGATACCAAAGAATATGCCAATACTGCTCGCAAATTCGCTCACTGGTTAGGCTCAGAGAAGGCGTACTATGCAGCTGCTCGTCCCAAGGTAAGAAACCGCCTTGCATCCAGGTACCTCATACCAATCGCCAAATTCGCCAGATCGTCCAACTTCTCGAGGTGGGATCAACATTCTGGCACTCGAAATCGTTCGTTTACGCATCTCTCTTCTCTCTTTCGGTTCCTAGATTGCTCTTTCAACTTTCATGGACAATTTCGTGCATCACGCCGCCGTCGCTACAGAGTTTGTGGAACTTGTACGACTGCTTCTTCAATCAGTAACTCCATTCATACACCTGTTTTCCGAAGTTGAACTTCAGTGTTAGTTTTTTCCAACCATGTTCATCTCCACTTGATCATCCCTCCATAGCAAAACTGCACCAACTCATTATCGAGGCAGAGAAGGCCCTCTCCGAGGTGACCAAAGATACTACCCACGATACTACCCACGGTAACATGCCTCTGCAAGGAGCTGCCATTGCCAAGTAGGTCATTCCTTCGCAACTTTTGATCACCCGAATTCACGTAGTGGCACGCACGTATAATTTCAGCATCCCACCCCTCACGCTTACTCCCTCGGTTAATGCTCACTCCCAACCCAAGATGCCACCCATACCCGACGCTCAAAAGTCAATGTTGCAAACCATACCCGACCCGGGAGCTGTCAAAACAGCGCCTAACGGCTCTATTCGTGTCGATCCAGCTTTCACGCGCACTTCTGCTGATGAAACATCCGGTCAAACCAACGCGAACCCGCCTCTTTCTTCCCCTGTTACGAACACCTTACAGCAACCTGGCGAAAACGTTTCCGCGTCAATACCCTCCAAGCCTCAGCCCAAACGTACACGGAGGGCCGAGCTTTCTGAAGCGCTTATAGCTCGTGATCTTAATTGGTTTAAATCCAATCGGGTGTCCGCCATAGTGAACGAGGAAGGCCCTGGCGCACCTACGTCCAAGACTGGGGAGTCCTCACTGGCATCACCGTCTGACATAGCCGATATTCCCGGACGGTCGTCGCCGCCAAAGAAGAAGACGGCACGCATGGTACCAGCCCGCCGTCCACCTCGACGCATTTCCCTTGATGCTACTCGGCAAGAGGATTCTGGTGTCTCCGATGTTGTATTACCCCCTGCTTCTGAGCAGCTACCGGCGGATGAAAATGTTGGAGGGGTTTCCGTACAGAGCGTTAATGGACAAAAGGCATTCCAAGAAAGGTCGGAGTCCGGGGCTCGATCCGCGGCAATGCCGGAAACTTGTGTCATGGAGGAAGTTTCCCCGCACGAAGAACCACAACTGACTGCTCCGCCATCGAGCGAATCTCCCACTAGACCACAAACACCTCATACAAGCCATCAGTCCCCCTCGGCTAGAGCTCCGTTACTCAACGGTGAATCTCTTATGTCTTCCACGCCGCTTCCCGAAACCACGTTGGATACCATTGAATCGATGGATATCTGTACTTCAGGTTCTGACGGCGCCCTATCAGAATCCCCTCCCAAAATAGGATCCACACCACCACAATCCCCCCAGGTGTGGCAATTTCAAGGCCCAATTCTTCCACCTCCCGTAGGCGCCTGGGAACCACCTCTGAATTTGAACTTCAACGTCTCGCAAATACCGCCTAGTCAGCTGCAACAATCGGAAATGGACGCGAGCCAACAACGATTCGATGGCGAGATGACCGTTATTCACAGCACCCAAGGAAAGCCATTCACGCATACCCATATAATCGATATCAACCTGAACGAGAGTATATTTTTCAAGATCTCACAATGGGTGCACAGGAAATCCCGCCCATCGTGCGTGATACGTCACCCGGGTCACCCGAATGTTGAGCTAACTTGACGTTGTGTTGTGACACAGAGAAGCTGCTCACGGAGTCTGCATCTCATTAGGGTGCTATCGCCTCCCGGAATTCTTTGAGATACTCAATTCAGAGAATGGCGACCGCGACATCAAAGCATCAATATCACAATCATCCTGCTCTTGGCCAAATTCAAACCGGTTGTCCCTACTGGTCAACGACGAGACGAGGCAGACTGTCATCACACTCTCCCCTCCCTTCTTCGTACGTGTTCCAGACCATTTTCGTGTTACAATCTGTTCTCACCCCTTATAGTTAACCCCCGACCAATGTGTCGACATATCGTCGCTGATGAAACAAGGAAAAAACACACTGGAGATCAAACAGCATGGCGACATGTCCGAGTACATGGTCGTCTTCCATGCACATCATCCGACCCGGGCGCAGCTAGCTGAGTTTGACGTGGTGAAAATTGCCGATGAGCGCTGGAAACGGTTTTTGGATGTACTTTCTGCGCGAGCCACGCCGGAAAACATGATGAGTACTGTACCGGCAAACGCTATCGGGGTATTTTGAACCTGGAATTTTTGTGTGGTGTTCAAGGTGTATTTTACGAGTGAATTCCGGTTTCCATTTGCTGGGCAACCTGTCCCACAAAGAGTGGTCGATTTATGTACATGTTGTGTTTGCTGTGCTAATTGGTGCCACCAACACCGTCGCGGTCACTTGATCTTGGTCTACGATGACAACAAAAAAAGCCAGAGACTTTCTCGACAAGGAGCTCTTCGTCAAGCGCGGAATCGTATGCTCTCCACCCTCCCACACGACGTCGTGCCACCCCTCACCCACAGCGCCTCTCTAGGTCACCTTCAGGTCACTCAGCCGCGAACTGGGGATTCACGTCAACGATGCCAAAAAGTAAGCGTTGCCACCATTGACGGATCTTCGTACCCTCGTTGATTGTGTCTACAAAGCGAGTTGCAATGCTACTTCGACGGCGCACGCGACACGGACACGCCAGCTGTGCCCACGTTCCTCATCTCTGGGGAGGTACCAGCGCTGACTGTCGACCGACGCTCGGGAACGCAACAGTCCGAGTCTGCCATGGACGTGGATCCGGAGTTTGAGGAGGACCGGGAAGAGACAGACGTGGTATACCAGAGCAAGGTGCTACTGGTGGACGATCGTATACTCGACGGTCCGTATCTCGTCCCTACCGATCGGTTCACACTCGTTCTGACTCTCTGTCCAGAGACGATGTCACAGTTTTCTCACGTATATTCAGTGCATATATACAGTCTATCTCCGTCGCGGTTTGTGGTGCGTACATGATTGACACGCGTGTCGCAAGTTGACCGAGACACGCAGGACGCGGGACTCGTCTGTACTCCAAGTAGCAAAGTCCACAAAGCAGACGCTAAAGGTGGTCCGGAGTTCTTCTCTGTTGTCGGAAAGATCGTGGGCTCTCATGTCAAGGTTGGTTGGTATAAACGCATCACATCCCTTGCTGACATCGTTGTAGCTCAGAGATGGAGTTGTTAATGAGAGTGTGGCGTCCTCGTCCAAAACAACCTTGGATTTAACCGCAAAAGTGTCGCCGAAACTCGCGGGTCCTACCAAGGCGGAACATCAGATGACCAAAGGCAAGGCACCATCCTCGGACACGAAAGGGCAAGTTACGACGACACCACTACAAAAGAGTGAATCCAAAGAGAAACCGAAACCCTCTGGCAAACTAGACTGGAGTAAGGCAAAGACAAAGACCAAAGCAAAAGAGCCAGTCACGGAGAAGACAAGGGAAGAAAAGAGATCCAAACCAGAACCCGCTTCCCCTGTTATCGCCATGGATGCCTCGACGAGCAGGAAATCGAGGCTGGAACCAACGAAATCTTTAGTTCTCAAGTCTAAAGCTAGCGGCATCATGAGTGGTGACTTGCAGAAGGTACTCCTGGACTCTCTCCTGCGAAGGACCGCGCTAAGCTGTATTCAGCGAGGGATGAAGCGAAAACCTCTTATAGATACAGATCAAGAATCCGAGTCTGGGTCTGAGTCAGCGAAAGCCGAATCAGGTACAGCTGGCGGCTCATCTGTCAAGAGAGGTGTGGTATATTCGGATGAGGACGATGAGGACGAAGTTCGTATACTATCCCAGCGACGCCGAAAACGAAAGAGTACGGTTACATCGGATTCCGAGATGAGCCTTCGAGCGATAATGGATATCGACGATGGTGTGTTCTTCCACTTCCCACTGTTCCACTTTAGTTGATCGTGTGTATAGAGCAAGTTGATCGCGTCTCTCGAGCACACAAGGTCCTTCCCCAGCGTGAGGAGGAGGAAGAATCGGAAGAAGAGGGCCACGAGCCTGAGAAAGAAGCGATAGTCCCGCCTGCAACCACTGAAGACGAGGAATCTGATCACGTACCAGTCGTACCCAAGAGGAGGAAATCGCGCAAGGTTGTCCCCGTTGGTCGTAACGGTTTGAAGAAGCGGCGCGTCATCAAAAGCCGGACGACCACGGATGCGAAGGGGTATATGCGTACGTCGTTCTGTGATGCCTCGCGAAGACGTTGCTTGATACTGTATTCTAGAGACGGAAGACTATTCGTCGTACGAGTCTGTTAGTGAAAGGGAAGAAGAAACGATCAAACCCAAGAAGAAGGGGAAGGGGAAAGAAACAAAGAAGGCCTCGGAACTCACTAACAAGGACGAGGAGGTGAAACCGAAAATGGTGGTGCAGGAAGAGAGTGTTGGGAAGCCCAAAGCAAAAACCACTGCAAAGCCCAGAGGAGGGGCTCCCAAGCGTGGAGGACTGTTGAACTTCTTTGGCCCGGAGAGAGGAAAGAAATGATGTAGTGTTCGTTTGGATGATCGTTGATTTGTGGTATTCACAAGCTTTTGACTCGAAGAAAGGAATCCCGTGAAACACTAGTGCGGTTCAATGGTCTAATGGTTATGATTTCTGTCTCACACACAGAAGGTTCCCAGTTCGATCCTGGGTTGAACCACATTTTCATTTTCACCTGGATCACTTTTTTCGACCGCATTGTGAAGTAGTGATCGATAGATAACACAGAAAGTGCCGATAAAGTCTTATTAGGGGTGTAGATTCTAGAGGATCCGTATAAGCCCTATGATAGCCCTGCTATAGACTTGTGGGAGGGTCTGCAGTCAATTCGGATGCGCCATCATGGGGCCAGATACGCCTGATTGGGAGCTCGTTTGAATCACCCTCGGCACTCCAGCCGGTACCTCAGTGAGATGATCATTTCCGAGGATTCCAGTATGCACCGAATGCGAGACGGAGATGCGATAATGTCTCGGAAGTAATGGATACTGTGCCTCAAATTTTGCTCAAATCCCATACCATACTCAGGGAGCTGCACGATCAAGAAGGAAACACATTAGAACCATCCTCACCGAGAAAAGGCCCTCGTGCGCGTTTCGTTGAACTCTAGTGCTGCAATTTAATAATTTGTAAATCCTGGCAACGTATTCAGACGCTGCTACCATTCGTCCATGGGCTACGTATCGAGTCACTGTGGGGCCACCCGGCCGCGTAGCAAATGCCATTGTATCAAGCGCAAATGTTGTACCATCAAAGTGTACCCACATGGAACCAGGCTCCGATCTTGCTTAGTCCGCGGGGGTCCGTCCACGATGTCGGAACCCCGTCCCCTTTGCGTAGGAAGGATATGGATGGTTCCATCTCGGGATGCGGGCAGGCCGCACGAGGACATCAGTGTCGAATGGGATGTCGTCCTCTGAACCTTTGCATACCGTTGACCAGAAGGACGTATTGGTGCAATAACACAGTTCCGTGAACTGACTCGGAGCTTGTATTGGTCTGCAGGGTATTCGAGCGCGCTTGTGACGATTGGGCCATGAGAGTACGACTGATTACTAATACAATGGTGTTGTCCGTAAGCATGTGGCTGTGGGACTTTTCAAGCCAGTCGCTCATCACTCTGCGGCTATTTTCTATATCTTTACTCTTGTTTTGTCAGTCATGGGTGAGTTTACGTCTGTCCGGTCTCTTCGAGCAGATTTTTACGATCGTGTTCTTCGAAAGGCATTCCAAAGGTGCGTATTGATCCATAACGCTGAACACGAGGCAGTAACCTTTCCATGTGTGCAGTTCTTCCGCTATATTTCGTGAGTTATCGTTTCTTGGTACGAACTATATAGTCTGATTGAATATACAGCGAGCGGTACCCATTAACATCACAACTCATTCAAGAGAACAAGATTCCAGAATTTGGTGATGGGATTTAGCCGTTGCCGCGTTCCGTGTCTCGCCTAACCGTTTTCCAGATAACTTATATCTCGACTTCAACGGGATCATACACAACTGTACGACTTCATTCTCTTGGTCGATGGTTTATTAATCCACACACAGGCTCACATCCCAACGATGACGACGCACATTTTCGAATGTCCGAGGAACAGATATTCACATCCATATTTGCATACGTGGACCTCTTATTCGGGAAGATCAAACCAAAGAAGCTTTTTTTCATGGCTGTCGATGGTGTGGCCCCGCGAGCCAAGATGAACCAACAACGTAGTCGTAGGTTCCGTACGGCGAAAGAAGCAAAAGAACTCCGCGAGAAGGCAGAGGCAAAAGGAGAGGAACTACCAGCTGAGAAAGCGTTTGACAGTAATTGTATCACACCGGGTGCGTAACTCATGTTGTCATGCCTCAATTCTTCACGCTCTTTTCAGGAACCGTCTTCATGGCAAGACTATCGGAGCAACTGCGATACTTCGTCAATAAGAAAATAACCGAAGACGCAAATTGGAGGGAGATCCAAGTTGTGCTGTCAGGTCACGAAGTCCCTGGGGAAGGGGAGCACAAGATCATGGAGTATATTCGACTATCGCGTGCGCAACCAGACTACAATCCAAACGTCCGACATTGTCTGTACGGTCTTGACGCTGACTTGATTATGCTGGGTTTGCTCAGTCACGACCCGCACTTTTGTCTCCTTCGCGAAGAAGTCAAGTTTGGGCCGTCTACTAAGAGAAAAGGGGGTGGCAAGTACGTCGTCTCCCAACTAGTGTAATACCTTCCTCACATGTGCACAGCTTGGAGTCGCAGAGTTTCTATCTTCTGCATCTCTCCTTGATGCGCGAATACTTGAACTTGGAGTTCCGCGAGATTGAACCCGTCCTTCCGTTTGACTATAGTCTAGAACGTGTTATCGACGACTTCATAGTTCTCGCCGTATTCGTCGGGAATGATTTCTTACCTAATCTTCCCGATCTGCATATTCATGAGAATGGTCTAGAAAGACTATTCGAGGTGTATAAGAAGGTTCTGCCCTCACTCGGTGAGTTTCTATCTTGCTCGCCATATTATCTTCGTTCATGTCAGTTTACCAGATGGTTTTATCAATGAGAGCGGTACAATCAACATGAAACGTCTTCAGGTCGTTCTCGATGAGATGAGGATTTGGGAGCGCGAGATCTTTGAGAAGGAGTACGCCGATGCGAGTTGGTTCAAAGGTAAACAGAGGAAACATGGTCATGAGATGGAGATGGCGCGCATCCGCACTGGCCTCGGTTTGTTGCTCTTTTTATAACTACTCTGCTTTGGGCAGTAATGACGATCGTTTTGTTCCAGTGTTGACACGAGCACAACGAGAAATATTTGACAAGGTCAAGAAGTTTGTGTTGGATAACCGAGAGACGCGACCGAGCATCAATACGTCGCTCACTATGCAGAACACCTTTCCTGCCAGTGATCGCAACTTTATTTCAACTCTCAGCGCCGACTTGCATCTCTGCATTACGTGGGATGAATACGACGAGGAGGACCAGAATCTAGTCACGTGGCGCCTCCCAGGTTCGACGGTAGAGTCCATCGTTGAGCCCGGATCTGAAGTTAACCAAGACGAGGACGATGAGCAGTGGGAAGATGTTTCAGACGAAGACGATGAGGAGAGTCGGTTAGCTGTCGATCGCGTGTTGAAGAAGTATGAGAATGCTCCTGTCAAAGATGATGACGAAGGCGGGGGATTTGATGCACGACACGAGAAATCTGTCAAAGATAAGATGGACGAGTGGAAGCGCAGCTATTACAAGGTGAGTGGTAAGATATCATCATTGGTTGCTTGAAATCATTACCATCTTGTGAACAGGGGAAGTTGAATATCTCGTATGACGACCCAGAGCAAATGAGGGCCTTGATCTTCAGGTATGCTGAAGGTTTGCAGTGGGTAATGCACTATTACTACAGCGGCGTTGCCTCTTGGGGCTGGTTCTACAACTACCATTATGCCCCTCGTATTTCCGGTATATCTGTTGTTGACTTCCACTGGTGTGATAACTCACTTGTTCCGAAAGATCTGTCAGGTTTGGGAGACATGGTGTTCGAATTCGACCTTGGGAAACCCTTCCGTCCATTCGAGCAGCTAATGGGTGTCTTACCCTCGGCCAGTATGGACCTCATTCCACTTGTATATCGGGTAATTTGTGCCTCGCACGCATGATGATTATTCTCACAACAATACCAGGATTTGATGTACGATCCGACCTCTCCTATTTTGGACTTTTATCCCCGTGACTTTGAACAAGATCTAAACGGGAAGAAGCAAGAATGGGAAGCGGTTGTCAAGATCCCATTTATCGATGAAGATAGACTACTCAGAGCCATGGCATGTGCGCACTTTCCACCTTTCATTTACGCCCAAATGGTCTGAATTCTCTGTCTTGCCCAGCGCGTGAACACCGCCTGACAGCCGAGGAGAAGCGACGCAACACCTTTGGAACTAGCACTAAATTCTCGTTCAGTACGGGAGAGCCGACTATATACCCGTCCTCTCTGCCAAATTTCTTCCCCCCCATCTATCGTTGCACCTGTGTAACGGAGCCTTTCGATCTTCCTACCCTGGATGGCCTTCATCTCGTTCCTGGTCTGTGCGACGGTGTTTTCCTCGGAGCAGAAGCACTTGCTGGATTCCCCTCTCTCGACACACTACCACACACGGCTTCGTTAGGATTCCACGGCGTGAACATTCATGGATCTGAGAGCCGTAACAAGTCGATGGTAGTGCATATCCAGAATCCCCACGAAAGTCGCAAGTCAGAGGAAATTGCCAAGGAGATGGTGGGCAGACGTACTTTCATTGGCTGGCCATTTTTGCAAGAGGGACGCGTTGTCGCTATTTCGGATTCGCTGTTCAAATACGAGGAGGTAGTGGTCATACAAGGGAGCGCGCCTAAGATTATTGCTAATCCCCATTCGCCGCACGGTCTTAGCCATTGGAAGATGAAAGCAGAGCGGATCGAGCAGATGTATTCGAAGAAGTGTGGAGTTACCACTGGCGATGTAGATGTACTAGTTCACGTTCAACCCTTGAAAGGTGAGATCCCTTTATATTGTCTAGACTAACACTTATTGGTGCAAAGGCATGAAGCGCCTGGAGACAGGTGCCTTTGTCAAGGACTATGAAAGTTCCGACAAGGAGATTGAACAGGCGGTCCAGATGGTGATATCGCAAGTTGCCATCGAAGATCCACGTTTCCTCGAGAAGGAACCACCACCATTGTCTGAGGAATTCCCAGATGGCTGCAAAATTTTCTTCCTTGGGGAACACGCATACGGCGTCGCCGCTCAAGTGGCAAGCACTACTAAGGACACTCTATCTGTCATTCTTGCTGTACGTAACAACGCACCATCCTTGTGTCCTTTTGACTTGACAGGTTCACGATAGTTCTATCCCTCGGATAAAGCGGAGAACGACAACTTCAAAGCGATTGTGCAGAATCGCGTTTCTCAGCATTACTATCCCTCCTTCAAAGTCGCTAACATGCTTCATATTTCCGGCCGAGCAATCTCCAAGATTACATCCAGTTTCATGGTATTGACTGCCGACTCTTCGAAGAACAACTTGGGCCTTAGTCTCAAGTTCGAGGCGAAGAGCTTGAAGGTCGTTGATTATTCACGCAAGGACGGACGAAACTGGGAGTTCAGCGAAAAAACAAGCGATCTGATACGAGAGTACAAGGTGACACTTGCTTGCGCTACGATGGTATCTGCTTGTTTACCTTGCGCTTTCTTAGGAGAAGTTCCCTGAAGTATTTCAAGTGCTCGATCGACACGGGGATGGTAAATAGTCCTACTTAACTTTCCTCTGACGTACACCGACTAAGGCGCCCGTTAGACATGACTCGTGCAACGGACATTTTCACTGAAAATGCGGACGCTCGCGTCAAGGAAGTCAAAGCCTGGCTTAAATCAAAAGGCGTCCGCGAATTCGAACCTGTCTCTCTATTCTCTGACCAGCTCACGAAAGAAACCGTCGGAGAAATCGAAGAGTACGCAAATAGCATCAACAAGAACAGATCTACGACGGCAATCAAGAAGGCGATAGTTAAGAACATCCCGCGACATGCTGTCCTCAAACCCGCCCACGCAATATATAGATTACAGAATCAACACTTTGCACTCGGTGATCGCGTGACGATGGTGCAGGATTCCGGAGGCGTACCCTTGTCCGCAAAAGGTGTCGTCGTTGGACTCGACTCGAAATCAATGGACGTTGTCTGGGATGTCGCTTTTATGGCCGGGTCCACTCTGGGTGATAGGTACTCGAGCAGTTATTGTCCACGAGCTGGCCTCTCATTGAACGCTTTCCAGGTGTTCTCCGTACCGCGGGTCGACGGTACAGTTCAACTCGTGTTTGAACTTGAGCAATCCACAGTTCATAACTTCAACACACCCGACGTCCGCGCCCCCACCGCGCTTGAACGTGCCTTTCAAACCTCGTGCCGGGCCATACCCCGCTATCCAGCCGGCTCCTGGTCAGCCAACTCCAGCTGGGTTCCGACCAGCTCCCCAAAGGCATGTATACATTAATACTACATCTTACCACAGCGTGATGCTTACTACGGACTAGGCAATCTGCACCTGTCGCTATCATGGCGAATCCCAACCGAGGACGCGGCGTTGGTTTCCCGACCGGACCCAAACCCACAGGGCCATCATACGCAACGGTAGGGGGTACATCGACACATGCAGGGCCGTCAGCGACACCAGGGCCAAACCACTACACCTCCGGATATGGGAACAGAGGACGAGGTAGAGGTCAACCGAATGGTCACAGCGCAGCAGGAGTCTCGAATCAGTCATCCCCCGAGTATGGCCCACGTGAGGCATCAGGTTCGGGTGCTCCCAACGTGAATGGAGAGGCGAATCGCCACGTACATGGCGGTGGACCACATGGTCACGGGGGATTCCCTCACGGAGGCTCTGGCAATACCCGAGGGAGGGGGTTCGTTCCCGGACTCGATCGTGGAGGACGGGGACGTGGGGGGTTTAGGGGACGCGGGAGGGGAGGACCTGGTCGTCCTCATGTTCCTGTACCACCGATGCCGTCGTCGTAGTGGAACGATATAATTCATGGGGTATGTATGAGGTGATTCTGTAGCTCTATTGTGTATCGTACGTAGCTTCGGATTTGGACAAGCATGCGATAAGGCAAAGAGTCAGCAAATAGTAACAAGTCTCTCTTTCCAGTCGCCTCGAGGCATGCCTCATAGTTCCGTTTCCAGACCTCTCTCACTTTTTGCAACTACGACACGACCACCGTGAAAACGATACGATGCCTGGTCCCCGAGCCAAACAAAACTCCGGGAAGAAGAGCAAGCCCAAAGGAATGTCTCAGAGGGACGCCGACCCGGGTACAACTTCTTCATCACCTATTATTCTGACGACTCTCCTCAATACCCTGGATGGTCTATCGAGCGATGATTGGGACAAGATTGCCAAAGTCCTATGCGACCACTTTAAGCTGCCAAGTATGTCCACCACCCATCTTTCCGGCTGACGTCGACCACCAGTACTGACTGTCCATCAGACCTTGGGACCAGGAGCGGGCTGAAGAAAGTGTACCATAATTTCGCACACATCTACAAGCAAATGAATGATACGTATGTTGCCAACGAGGCAAATGAACTCATTCGAGGAGGAATCACCGCCATCTACGTTAAAATGTGTGCGGACTCCGTCCTCAGGAATATGCTTTTTCATCAAGGTAATACTCTCTTCAGTTTCTGAGCGATAATTGACGAACCACAGAGGGGCTGCTTGACAAGATCATCGCGCTCATCAACAAGCCGAACACTCGTCATCTCGCCCTGAGAGCCCTGGCCACCATTACCCAGCATGGTGGCTCTGACATTCGCAAAGAGATCTTGCAACATGTCCCCGTTATAATCAAGGTTCTTCAGGATTTCTCGGATGATTTGTACGCTGCAGAACTGGCCATCACGACAATCGCACATGCCGTCACCTGCACTTTTGATGAACCTCAGAGACCGCCGGCGAAATTCATTAAAATGCTCCAGCTCCCCAAGCTCATCCCCCTCGTTCTTGGCCTTTTGAACAAACCCTGTGTCACCTTGCCTCTGCTACATCATGCTCTCGAGTTATTTGGGATTCTTACGCACCACTGTCCACAGGATTGCTTAACATTTCCCGACATGATCGATTTCCTTATCGCATGCATTCGTAGCGCTGACATGCACTCCCGCTTCTATGCACTCGGTGCTGTGATCCGCTTACATTCCCCAAAGCCAGAAAGACTAGTCAGCGATCCGTATGCACTTATTGCTGCGGTGAAACGGGGGTTGCCAGATCACCTCACGGACCTCCTTGTAGACTACGGTCCTATGCGCTGCGAGTCATCCCTCACCCTCCAATCTTTCACAAACTACCAAAAAGCGATGATGCAATGCGTGCAGGACCGCGATCTGTATAAACTTGGACTCACGCTCGCTGAACTCATTACTCGCAACGAGTACTCCATCAGCGAAGGGGGCTTTCAGGCAGTCAACGAACGTACGGGGAGAGCCGAGTTCATGGACGTTGGTCTACCATTCAAGATGTGGGTCGACGCGTTGCCGGTTTGTGCCAAGGCGATCCGCGAGAAGGGAAAGGCTGGGGAAGAAGACCTCGCGGACATGCTTGACATGAAGTATTTCGTTATCCGCTCTCGTATTCCCGAGGCTATCGTGCTTGCCAAGAAGGGGATCGAACGCAACCCCAAGTTATCCTATCCTTATTACATCGTAACGCTTGGCGATGATGTAGAGGTAGGGTTGCGCTGCGCAAAGAAGGGGCTCAAGTGCAAGAACGTGACACCATTCGTGAACCATGTGCTCCGGGCACGCGCCACCGAGATTGCAGGAAATCTGGCCATATCTCGCATGCAGGAGTCGATGGTGGGCGATCAGAAATGGGAGCAGGGACAGGCGTTTATGAGCAGCGCCTTGGACGATGCACGGATTTACCTCGCCCAGGCACCACCCGACATGCGCCACCGGAAGAGCATTCTATACTGGTACATTGTACTGACCCTCGTTGAAAAGGGACCGGAACTGTCGACTGATCTGCGCGAACTCAAGGTAGTTCCCATACACTTTTACTTTGTAGATCTCACATGCCTTGTCTACGCAGAAGTACACCGACATGCTCAAGATCGCTGATGAATTCTTTGCCGAGTTTGGTGTCGTTCCGCCTAAATCACAGCTTCGCTTTGCACACGAGCACATCTCTTCCCGCTATGCTGCTGCAACTAAGAAATGGGGTACAGTTGTTGCACGACTCGACAGCCATAACATCGACAGATTCATCCTGACACGCGATAAGGCTGAGGACCGGCTGGCCGCGTGGCTGGATGATATCCAAGACGAGGATGGAAACGACTCTGGTGGTCAGCAGCGGTCAAAGAGTACTCTATTGGAGTTACACCGGTGCTCGTGGTGCGGGAACCCCAGTGCAGTGTTGCGCAAGTGTGGGGGATGTGAGAATGCAAGGTAAGACTCGGATGTCTGGGGTGGGCCGATGTGGCTAATAAGGGGACGGTTTAGGTACTGTGATACGAGCTGCCAAAAGTCGGCATGGTCAGAACACAAGGCCGAGTGCAAGTCTCGCAAGACAGCGAGCTCGCCTGCGTGACTGGGAGGTGGTGATAGCGCAAAGGATAAGTAAGAATGCAATAAATCCTTTTTGATGATCCCTCCCCTGTTCTGTAATGTCATCGCTGGATCATGATAGATGGCTTCGTAGGTGATTTGACTTTTTTTTCTTTTTTTCAAAAAAGTGAAAAAAGAACACTGGTCCTCGTCCTTTCAAGTTCGTCACAGTCGAGCTTCACATTGCGCACTAAACATTTAGGTTTTGTTCTCTCCACTTTTAGTTGGTCATTCTAATCCTAAAGCCGGTGGCCGTCACTATGTAGTACATGACTAGTACATACGAGAGGAATACGACTGTGCATGTCATGTGACTCGCGCTTTCGCAAAGGTAGTAGGCGGGGCCAAGACGGTCCGACTTCGAGACGGTGCACACATCCATGGCTGCCACCCTTCCCATTCCCGTATACACGAATCTCGAAGACGTGTACCACAACCTTGGCACATCGCTGAAACATGCGTAAGTTCCTTGTCACTACTCCGCCATCAGAGTCGGAGTTTTGTCCGTGATGCATGATGCTACACAGCGAACGCTGGGATAATCTTGCCAAGGAATTCGAGGTCAAGTTCGGACGCACCCCAGCTTACATCGCGCGTGCCCCTGGCCGTATCAAGTGAGTGTCAGCTCAACCAGTGACTTTGTACTCACGTCCACGTCCCTAGCCTTATAGGTATGCTACTGTCCGTCGAAGTATATGATCCCTCCTGAGTCCTGAGGTGTCGATGCGAAGGCGAACACATCGACTACTCGCTTTTCGGCGTGTTTCCCGCTGCGATCGAGCACGATATCTTGATCGCATGCGCGCCGAGGACACTGACCAACGTGAATGACCATATTCCTGGGCACGTTGTCGCCGAGAATCTGCAACGCAAGTATCAACGTCGAGTCTTTGCGCCAACTCTTAAACCCTCGGTGGGGCCTTTGCCCAAAGACGCAGAGGTCCCTGTTGACGCTGTCCATGTCGATGCATGGCATCTCGACATCCACACGACCCCGCTTGGATGGGAGGGATATGTGAAAGCTGGATACTACGTGCGTCGATCTGCCCACCCGCACACAAACTGAAGACAACCAGACCCATTCCAGGGTGTTTTAAACCACTACTTTAATCCTGAGTTGAACGGTCCCGACTCGTCGCCTATACCTGTGGATTTGCTCGTGACGGGAACTGTCCCAGCTGGTTCAGGACTGTCCTCGAGTGCGGCAATGGTCGTCTCGTCCACGCTGGCGTTCTTGGCAGTGAATGGTATCCTTGAGGATCCGAGCATTGCACCGACCAAAGGCACCCTTGTAGAGATGGCCGTCGAGAACGAGAAGCGTGTCGGTGCGTGCGTCTCTTTCATTTCTATTGATATCGTACTTGTTCTCAACGCAACAACCAAGGGGTCAACAGCGGAGGGTCCGTATACACTCTTCTACTCCCTTCCCCAATTATATGCTAATGTTTACCCTTGTTTCAGAATGGATCAAGCTGCGTCAGTCATTTCACTCGCAGGCTCTGCACTTTACGTTTCCTTCTTCCCAAAGCTCAGTGCGGAAACGATTCCTCTCCCTGGCCCTCGACCAGAGTATCCTTCTTGTCCGTCTGTGACGTTGGTTTGTGCGAACTCGCTTGTCGTATCAGATAAGGCCGTGCATGCCAAATACCAGTACAACCTACGCGTCGTCGAATCGCTCGGTGCCGCACGCGTGCTTGCAGTTCGTCTTGGCGTCAATGTTGATCCAAGGGAGCGAATAACACTAAGGGAGGTCATGGCGAGATATATGGGTGAGCCACAACATCAGCTGGAGGAGAACGTGGACAAAGTGAAGGAGGGATTAGAGCAGATGGTGAAAGCGGTCGAGTGTCTGCGACCAGAAGGCGCAGGGGACGGAGATCAGCTCGGAGTGATGCTGGAGACCATGATTGAATGGTCAGGTATGGGTGAAACACTATTCAAGGACGTATATCTCTCATGGGTTGAAGGTCCGTGAAACTTCGTGACTCCAGCTCCAGGTGTGATGTGAGTCCTGACTATCTACAGTCGAGACCACATACTTCCAACTGTACAAACGGGCCAAGCATTGCTATTCCGAAGCGTTGCGTGTACTCCAATTCCGGAATGTCTGTTTGACGGCGGAGAAATCGCTTGCGGCTCATCAAGGCACCCTCGTGTTTGAGGCTCTCGGAAAGCTAATGAACGAGTCTCAAGAGAGTTGTTCGAAGCTTTATGAATGCACCTGCCCTGAAGTTGACGAACTCACCCAGCTGGCCCTTGCGGCAGGGGCCTACGGGAGCCGTGTCACAGGTATAATCCAAATCTCTTATCCACACCCCCAAAGACACTCTGACGTGCTTCCGAAAACCACAGGTGCGGGGTGGGGAGGGTGTACTGTATCATTAGTGGACGAAGCTCAGGTCGACACTTTCATTTCCAAGATCAAGGCAAGCTATGGTCCATATCGAGATCTCGAAGGAGAGGCGTTGAAAGAGGTTATTTTTGCGACGAAACCAAGCAGTGGTGTGTGTGGTACGTCGGCCCGTTGGTCCATTCTATGCTTCCACGCAAGACTAAGCACTCTGCAGTATACAAATTTACAGCATGAAAAATTATGTTACGAAAAATATCATTGTATCTGCCTTGAACGGGGAGTTTATGTATCCTTCCAGGATGAATATAGTCTTTTGTATAAAGTGAAAGAGCCTGATAATCAGGTATGTGCAAGTCACTAGTAGTCACGCGCCGATTCGGAGTCCCCGGGCCGAGAACATTCCTTCACAAGCTCCTCCCGCCAAATACAATCTAGTAGTATGTCTGACTCGGACCCGTACGCACCCATATTGCTCTCCCTCCCAGGTTCGGTCACACCATCGTTAGCGATTGAGGTAAGCCAATGCCGTAACTTCATGACAATGGGTTGAAAGTGTATGATGTTGAACTTGAACGTCCTTTGTTCCATCAACGCAGGTCCTTCCCCATGGCCTCACTATCCATAAGGTCATCGTGCAGGTCAACGGAAAGGTGCGTACTGGACCTACTGCCGATGTGGTCAGCTAGCATTATTACTTCACGAATACACTCCCAACGACAGACACACGACATCGTGATCGGTCCCGAAGATCCCAAGGATCACAACACTGTCAAGTACATGAACACCATCATTGGTAGGTACGCCAACCGCGTACCCGTCGGGAAACACGTCGTCGAAAAGAACGACATTACGACCTCCTTTGAAGCCCTGGCAAATGGTATGTCTTCGCACCGTGACCATAACACATCCCATTGACCCGCTCCCATCTATGCTATACAACAGAAAGTCCCCAAGTATCCCTTCACGGCGGCCCCGAGGGATTCGACCGTCGCATCTGGCAAAAGCTCACGCAACTGGACGACGTGAAGCTCTTTACCAAGGCAGAAATACAGTCGATCGCGGCACGAACGGACGCAAGCGCCATTTTCTCACTAACGTCCCCAGATGGTGATCAGGGGTACAGTGGCACCTTGTATCTAGAAACACTTGTGGTGCTAGTACCGCCAGTGAAGCCGGACCCGTCGGCCGTCTCACAGCACGAACTTGGGAGTATCGTCATAGTCTATCGTGCGAAGCTCGCCGACCTCCCCAAAGGCCAAAAGAAAGTCACGCCAATCAATCTGACACAGGTATGTTGGCGAGCTTGAATTTCTGCCTATATTCACTGTTGTCAGCACTGGGGTTTCAACCTTGATGCCAGCATGCAAGACCGTGACGGCGAAGACACACTCAGGGTTCTGAATCACAATTTGACTGTCAAGGTACGCTACGTTTCCATGGTTTCTCTTACTCCCAAGTTTCCAATGTTGCCTATCAGGCGAGCCACATTGCCGAGCTCCAGCCTAACTCCTTGCCCACTGGACGATGCATCCCCGTTGCAGAGGCCGACAGCAGCAGTGGCGCACACATCCATGATACCAAGCGAATCGGTGACCTTTTCCCTGGAGCCGGCTATGGTACGGCGGTCATTCTGCGTCAAACCTCAGGGGTACGGGAACTCACCCAGTGTCTTGCTAGACGATTACTATTTATTAAGCCCTCGACCTAACCTCAAGCTTGTTTCCCCTCACCGGATTCCCATTTCCGAGTTCTCCGACTCGCTGGATCTCGTCAAAGACGTATTGACCGTCCGAAACGACCCCGTGTTGAGACTCTCTTCGGACAAGTCCGGTCTTGCCGTCGAGTTTGACTCAAATCGTAAGCGTGTGCGTTCCTACCTTGTTCGTGCTTCCAACAAGTTCCCGCTTCCAGAGGCAGGTCTGATGCTCTATACGAACAACTACACGGATGCAAAGGGATACAGAAAGAGAATCCATGGTGGCACTGGGCTCCAGGGCGATGGCTATATTCCGCAATGTACTCATGTTTTGATATCAGATGCAGAGATGATCGCTGATTTGTCTCCCCTTTCCTCCACCTCACAGCCGCTGCATTCTTCGAGTTTCACGAGGTGAGATGAGTGTTCTTAGGAATTGTTATCTTTGTCCTCAGCAGGGTGACCGTTTCCAGCCGTTGTCGGCGTTCCTGTATCCCACTAGCACGAGCACCGACACCTTGTTGACGTCGGATGAGATTTACAACAACTACGTCCGAGTGGACATTGTTTCCAGACTAAGTGAAACCAGAGAATGAAAGAATTGTAGCTGCTCATCACATCGAACCTACATCTCTGTTGTACAATATACACTCCCGACGAATACTGTGGGTTGCGGTGCTTCGTCATTTTTGAGAAACATGTAGCGTTTCCACCGCATCCTCCTTAGTAGCACGCTCCAGGAAAACCTTCCAGTTCCCCAGCCTCCCAGCTACTTCCTCCCCAACACTATTTCCCAACCACCGGCCACGCCTTGCGCGCGGTCGTGCCTGCGTCACCACATCGACTTTTGTTCTCTTGACCATCGCTGGAAGTTCAGAATCTGCCAGGGCAGCAGCGATGTTCGTAAGGTTGAACTGATATCCTCGTCCGGTTCTGAAATGCGCAGCAAACGCCATCCCGAGCAAAAGCAAGATTAAAACTGTCGATGCGACGACGTGCGGTAGAGATGACACGAAGATCTGCTGGACAGTCGCAATACGACCTGGTACGTATGAGGTACCGAGTGAACCCGACACGTACGCTGAAAACTACATCACGCCGGAATCATCACTCAACGAGGATATGATACTCACGTTTCATCGAAGCTTTCACCATCTCCGTATACCCTTGGGCAAGCTGGTCCGTGGAGAGAGGCTTGAGAAGCACGGTCGTATTCTCATAGTTTACGCCAGTCGGAACGCTGTCTATCTGGTCTTTTCCAAACACAAAGTGGGTTTGTGTTACAGAGCCGAGACCATTCCACGCAGAGGACGCCGGTCCCGAATCGGATGTCAGTGCGGACAACGAAAATCCGACGAGCAACGACGTCTGCGTCCAGTCAAGATTGCCCTGTCGAGGGTATGGCGATGCGCCGTCTGCAAGAGGTTGGACCTCCAGTGCCATTGAGCCATGCGTACGAATCTCTCGCGTTTCAATAGTGAGGTTCGGTTTGCAGACCAAGAAACCGACTTCATAGTCCGCACCGATGGAGCTGAAGCGCATTGACGGCACGTCGGTAAAGTCTATGAAGAGACCTGTAATATCGATAGCCTTCTCTGTGCAATTTGTGGAGACACATTGGATGACCGACATGACCATGGCGCCATCTGTCGGTAGACTGCCAGTCGTATAGTTGAGAACGGTGACCGTGGTGTCATGCACATTCATGCTAGATATGAAGAACGAAGTATAGACCGCTGTTAAGCGCTGATATGAACATCAGGTGATTCGTAGAAATGTGTACACGCACGGAAGTAGGAGCTTGGGACCGATACTTCCAGGTCGAGGTCTACTAGGAGCACAGTCACGGCAAGGTCAGGGACATCAGTACTGTTCAGGGTGTGGTTGAATGAAGTCAGAGTGATGTTCGGTTTGGCCCATGTGCAATAGGGATCAAATCCAATCACGTCTGTCAACCACCGTGCGCTCACTGTGGAGTTAAGCAACGGGGGTGTGGGAACGACAAAGCCAGAGTATACTCCTTGCGAGTCATCCAAAACTGAGAATGAATAGGTGAGATTAATCTCTCGCTCAGCCCAAACGATGGCTGCGGCATATCCGGGTTCAGGCGAGAATGACGCAGGTAATACGATTTGTCCTCCTGCCACTGGCCTGAAGCATCGGTAAGATAAGACCGAGTGAACGCGGAAAATGCTGTGCGGTTCTTACTGGTACAAGGAGAGTGGAGGGATGGCGCCGACAGAGAATGCCATAGTAGCACCATCTATGAGGATAGGCTGAATACTCACTAACAATAATATTTAGATCATGAATGCCTGCAAAACACGGATTTACTCACGCGCTGCGGGCGCTAGAGTGGAGACTGCCCAAACGAACACGCCTGCGATGAACGCCATGACATAGTATAACGAGCAATGTCGATTTATCACAACCAGAATCGACTCGAGGAATCCATGGGATGAGTTGGAAATTCCATTAACCGCAGATAGCTCAACGCCGCGACGGTTTTTTGGAGCGGAAAGGAGGCGAAAAAATTCTTCAGACTAAAATTGATTAATTTTATGGGGATTAATTCGAGCAAACACACGCTCGCCTTAAGCTCGTATAGAAAACCTTTCAGTGGGAGTAGGGCAAGACTGATTATGATGATGTTGATAGTAGTAATCGTAGATCCAATATTGGCTAGTTGGTAAGGTCAGCGTTGATCAGGACTAGCATGGGGGGATGTTTACTCAGGAATTGTGTTGTTGTATCAGCAGTAAGTCCTGACACCTTGGCTGGCACCACTCGATAGTGAACCACGTAGCAGAAAGCAAGGTACACGAGACTAATGGTGGGGACAAACAGCAACACCCCCCGTTGCCATACAGAAATGAACGACGATCCACGACTAGCCCGAGAAGTCTCGGGAGGGGACAGTAAAGGGACGCTAGATGGTGGAATCTGTTCAATGTGATCCCGGCTCTCGTCAGCACCTTCTTGCCTCGAGAAAATCCGAATGATACTCAACATCAGATGTAGCAAGAGGAGAACCACGGTGGTCCAATTCGAGGTCACTATTGTGGGGGGAGTGAATCTTCTCTATGTCCGACATCTACCAGTGTCGCGACTCGAAAGCAATGAGTTTGGTGGGCGGAAAAAATGAGGGACCATCTATTTAGAGGAGTTAGGTGAGGTGCCATTCAAGTTTATCGTGCTGTGTTGGCCATGCTTGCGAGATATGGCTGTGCCATTCAGTCGTCAAAGGCAACCAACACGGTGAGCCATCAGCGTCCATAGAAGGGTGATCTTGATGGTTATAGCTACATCACCAGCACCCTCGAACTCTATTGTTCAGCGTTCAACCTCCATGCATCAGCCTCGGCGGGCGCTGATTATTGGCATGTGGCAGGTGCCACTGACGCCACCATGTCGTGCCATTTCGGATGGTCTAAATTGCTTGCAATAACAGGCGAACTTGGAAGCGTGGAAGAACGAAGTCTGCGTGGCAGGTTGCTCTTGTGCGTCCTCACATGCAATAACTATGATAAATTTTAGACAATGTCCCAACGCCTTAGGTAGAACCCTGCTTGGCGACGAGCCATTAATATAGCGTGGGTCTAAGACTCTTGGCAGCCATGGGTCACATGTAACATGCTTTCCGTGCCTCGTGCAGTGCCATCCATGCCACAGCAAGTTGTATGTCCATGGCAGGTGCGGAGATATCATTGCGTCATGATGATTGAATTTCCGCTCTGCACACTTTCTGTGGAATACTCCGCACCGAAACACCCTCGGCGGAGCCCGCCAGTGCTGTAAAATCAGCAGCCTTATTGTAGTTCCGAACTGAGGTCGGTAAGATTCCGTCGGAATCTTCAATCAAGGCAGCTTAGCAGTGGCGTTCAAGGTTCCGTGTTAAGATCGCGTTACCTAATGAGTACTTCAAGGCAATAAGTACTTTCAAGTTGGCCGAATTCATCTCCTCCCTTCTCCCTTGACTTGAGGTCATGTTACCGCTGTTTGTTCTTTCATCATTGCTCACTTCCGCCCAAGCTGATCCTAGTAAGGGTCCCCTGCGAGCATTACTAGGGGACTTCGCTGATCTCGCCCCGTACAGCATGGGTCAGCCTCCCCGTAAATGTACCCGTGAACATGTCGGACACAATATTTAACAGTCCACTTGTTCCAATATCGTATGGGACACCTCCGCAGTTAATCAACACCACTCTTGACCTCAATACCGCCAAGATGGCAGTTTATTCAAGTAGCTGCGTTTTATGCAGTGGAAACACATCCTTTCACCCCACTCTGTCCACCACATTCCAGGTATTTTCCATGCTTGTCAATCATCATTAAGTCCTACATATCGCAAATTTGGATAGGCACTGGATTATCCGTGGCAGTACAATAAAGAAGCCTATTTCGGAAACGTGGGCAGTGACACAATGAGCTTTGGCGGTATTCTTTCATTACAGCAGACCGAATTTGGTTGGTTGCTATTCCATCCTCGACTTGTCTCTCCCACTGTAGCTGGTTCTCTAACCAGTAACTTTATGTATCAGGTCTCATCGAATCAGGTGGTGATAGCTCGCTTAGCTACCTCCTGTACAACGGGCGTCTTGGCATTTTCCCTGATCCTGTCAACGCAACTGCGGCGTCCGCGCATTTTCTATCTCGGTTGTATGCAAGTAATCAGCTTCTCAATCCGGTAATTGGACTGAGGCTCGACCCGGACAATCCCAAGATCACGATCGGGGCATTGGACGAGAATGACTATCAGGGTAACCTGAACTGGGTGCCAATCATCACACCGAATGCTTCGTGGCAGTTCCGGAATTTATTTACCTTGGACGGACTGAAGGGCTACAACGGCAGCTTCTTGCCCAATAGCTCTGCTGCGTACGCAACCGTGGATTCAGGTACGTCTGTGGGCTAAGATCAACCTTTTTGATCGTTAACAGAGCGCCCATCGGCTTATTCTGCGTTTCGACAGTCTTTGTCGGTGTCGATGTCCCTGATGTCACCACCTACCTCACTAATACGGGGTACGCCGGTCCGATCAACTACGTCGTCGAGGACAACGGAATTGTCGCATACGTCTGCAACTCATCTGAGTACACACCCTATGTAGCCCTCACTGCAACTATCAACGGCGTGGACTATCCCATTGATTCCACAGGAAACCTTTTGCGCACCTTGTCTCCGTTCACGAGATGGGGCACTTGCTCTGTTGGACTGAGCGATTGGGATTTGACAGAACCAAATATCAACCTGGGATTACCGTTTCTAAGGAGTGTTTACTTGTGAGTGGATCAACCTCAATCGAGCCGCCGACATGCAGTGTTCAATATGACTATGCAGGGCGTACCGCTTCCCCACAGACTCGTGTCCTGGATTCTATGGCTTTGCATTTCCTCCAGGAAATATCAACCGCACCTCGTCACAAATCGCGCAGACGCCTACATCGACACCAACGCAGAGCGCTCAATGCCTTGCGTTCTCTACCCCAACGGCAACACCTTCGCCGAGATTCGAGACAGTCCAACAAATGCGAATGTCAACCCGGAAGTATCAGGTATGGGGAGAGCAGATAATGGTGAACCTGTTCGGAGAGCAAGGTTTGGGACATAGGTGGGAGTGGAACGTGTCTTCCAATTGGCTGTAATATTATCACTTTGATCTGTTCTCGGTTTCCCGACCGTTCTTGGTCATGTAGTTGATTACCTAGCCCGATGTACTAAATTTGAAAAACGCGAACGTACTCTAGTGCGGATGGTGTCAGCTTGTCCTGGGAAGCTTTGCGACCACATGCACGGAGTATCACAAAGGCAGTGATAGTTTGGCGTGCGGTGAAAGCGCAAACACGATCAACAATGATGCAACGGCCCCGGCCATATCTTGTCCATTTACGTAATGACTGTCTGATACGTCTCGCTTCCCTGTAGCAGCGGGGCTCGATAGGGTTGATTTGCTAGCGCTCAACCTTGGCATCCATTGGCACTCTTCTGCGTTGGGGTACTTGGCCCTTGTTCTGTCCAGAGGACGATGGGGACGACGAACGAGGTTGCAATAAACGTACCCGAGTGTCTTAGAGACGCACGAGGAAACCTACCCAAGTCTATGTGGTCCATGCTGTAATAGTTTGCAATTCTCCATTAACATTAACCATTGGGGTATAAATTCTGGAAACCTAACGACATTGACATCCGCCGTTTTGTATGAGTCACCATAGGAAAGATGGGGCCTTGTACGTCAGTTGAAAGAATCGCTCCTGACGATAGGCATCAGCAGCATGTCAGCGGTCATGTAGAAAGGACTCAGGCTGGCCTATGTCCACCTACATTGACTTGGTTGTCTCCCTCGGCAACATCTCGACATCCCCCAATGTGTCGCCCCCAAATTCCGCGAAGGCTACAGACCTGCCAGTGACCGCGGTTCGGCTTGTTGATGACAACCCAAACCCTCTATCAATCCCGCTTCCACACCTATCCTCCATATCACGCATGTGCAACTCCCGTATGCTCATGATGAACCGAGGGGTCAGGGTAAACACAGGTATATATTGTATGAGAATGGTTACAATCAGTTGCCAACCGCTGTTTTGAAGCAATGCCGCGGCAGCCAACTGATTAACCAAGTTGAACATGAATACTCTGTAACGGAGAGTTAGTTCGGCTGCAGCTAGTTCCTTTGCGAGATTGGAGTGCCGCAGACGACAAGGGAGGGGAAGGATGAGACGGGGACCATGACGTACGCGAAGAAGTAGAAGATGCCCTCCCGGACGAGCAAGCCCATGTACCGATTCAATTGCCATTGCCTTGTCACATGGTACATCTCATACGACTGTCGCACGAATTGGATAACCGCGAGCGCGCATAACACTGCACCATGCGTGATCTGTAAGGCGGAGTTTATCTTCACCCAAATCTCAGAGGTAGGGTCAACTGTGCAGACTGAATAGTCAAGTATTTGGATGGTGGCGGCTTTGAGTGGGACGGAAAGCGGGATGGAGACGAACAGTCAGTTAGGGATGCGCACCAATTATTCAGCCTGAATGTACATACCAGACAAGTTCCTCGGATCGCTCTGGATAGCGGCGGTGAGGAGGACGGAAACCATCTGCAAGGAAAACAAAACAAGGAGAGAGACGAGGACTAGTCTCGATTGACGATACATTGCCCACACCCGGAGGATCATCACCACTGCAATCATCATCAGGGTATGCTGCTGTAGAAGATAAACTACATGATTGCTTACAATCGGCTGCACCGAGGAACAGAGAGAATGCCCATCCTCTGATGGCAATCAATAGTTTACCTTGGAGGTGTCCGTGAATAGGATAGATGGGTGGAGCTTTGGGGAAGTGTACTTACAGCTATTTAGTAGCGTTCGGATGTGTCGTGAAATTCCGACAATGAAAATAGGACAAGTACGTACATCTGTGGTAGACAGTTCAGTATGCGCGTTTGTTCGTTAGCGTTGGAAGAAAATACCTGTGCGGGCCCAGGGAGAAAGCTGCTTCCTACTTGTGGCAGGGTCACATTCCAATCAATGTCACGTTAAATGCCAGACATACTGAGCGTTGAAACTCTGATGAACCCTTCAAGGTTATGATTCGGTGTGCTTGTAACAACCAAAACTCACATGAGATGATAAAGGCCACAATAACGAACCTATAACGGTCAGCGTCGTGACAATTTAACAGGAGGTTCAATACGGACAAGAACGAACAACGTTGACATCCAGGTCCAAGGTTTGTTCTGTGGTCGCATGAGTAAGGTGTTGGCTTGAGAAACAGATGTCCGCCGACCCAGATATATTCTATCTACATGAATCATTAGTGAAGGAAACGTTGGATATGACCATGGAGGATGTGTTACCTCATTCGTAAATGTGAGGACTGATAAATCACGAGGTGGAAGTTGGCACGTTATACATATTAGAGCAGAACTTGTAACTCACCATAATCATATCCAACGGCAGTGAAGAGTGCAACTGCGAAAAAGTTGTGACATTAATCTCCCACGAGTCAAGGTGAGCGTAGTACGTACGACTCAGGTAGTTATTCTGTTGAAGCATGGTCAGAATGGACTGTAGTGGAGAAGACATGGTTTTGATGAAAGTGTGCCGAAAGACAATCGTAAGTGGTGTAACAGGAAGAGTGCCAAGGGATAGCCCGTTTATAGCTTGCTGAACTGGCACCCAGCTATCAATCGAAACGTGTCGCAGATACGGTGTCCATGTGGTACGTTGGTGCCTCTTTGCTCGCGACTACCTCTTTCAGACGGACTGGTCACGAGTCTAAATCAGTGCTCGTGGATCATGCAAAAGTGTCACATTGCATGCCAGACAGCTCGATGGATCTCAGCAACTATCGAGCTCTGATCGCTGCACGATGGTATCGGTGATTGAGGCACCTCAATTGTTTCTTATCTCAAAAGCCCTATTTTCTGATTGAACTTTGAGAATTGTCCTCTGTCATGTAAAATGTTGTGCAGGCCTTACACTCGGGATGTCTTGTTGCCCTTAACTCAGCTTCGTGACAGCCACTGTTGTGCCACTTGGATATGCAGGTACCCTTGACTGAACAGCAGGAAACGGAGAAACTGATGACGCTAGCGAGCTCACTGCTTCGGACATCCCCGAATTCTCGCCCCCCACTCGGAGATAGCACGCGGTTATTAAAACACCCGAGTACTTCTGGCTAATTGGTAGACCAGATATTTCAATTTCCAAGGACGCGTCCTTGGGTGGGATTATATGATCCCCGACTCTAGGGTTTTTCATAGACTCTGGACGAGCTAGGAGACCCGGGAGACAACGCGGACATGTCGACGGCATCGGGATGCAACGATAACCCCAGAAACAGGCCGAAGAACCTGCGAAACGCATTAGAACATCAGCACGAATGGTTCGGGCATAGGAAGGAGGAAACCCTACCTAAGGGGCACCAGATGAGCTGGAAGAGCTGGGCGGCGATAAGAACCTGCGCGGTGACGGCACGAACACGTCACGTCGAGTTAGAGGAGGACATCTTGACCTGAAGGATGAATCGAGAGTCACCGAAACCGATCGGGACCACAAAAGGCTTGTAGAACGTACCGGATACGATGGGATGTCCCAGGAATGACGGGAACGCGCGCGCCGTCGAAACGGACACGCAAACTCGAAATTGAGGGCCAGCAGACCAGGTGGAGGTGTAAGGGGCGAACAGAGACGTCGAGCACGAACCGGAGCGCCAAAGCGATGGAGACGGCGTCCACATGAGTTGGAAACGTGGTGGAACAGACAGCGTCGCAACCGCATGAAGATGGGCGTACCTGAGGCATCCAAACCATCCATGCATCATCCCAGGTCGTGACGTTTTACTGTAACCTTATCGGGAGTCGGGGACTGGCGCACAGCGCCGCGCAGAGCCGATACCGCAGTACGAGTAGCCTTTCCGTTTAAGTCTGGGCCAGACGTTTTGGCGATCGTGAGAGCGCTCTCACAGTGGGACCAAAACAGAAGGTGTCGAGACTAGTGTCGAGACTACAGCACGAGCACAGGGTGAACGAAAGATTCATTCGGAGGTGGTGATTTAATCCGCACCTCCGTACTGGTCCGCAGGCGCAATCAAGTTTTCTCGAGTACGCCCGAAAATGGGTGTACGTACCAATCAGAGGATACTCTTGACTCTCTAACAGTACTTTGTGCATTTTGTAGCGCGGACCGAGAAAAATCATGTCGAACGTCAACGTTCATCAAAACTCGTTTTCCCCAGCTGCCTATGCTTTATGTTTTCGTACGAGACCAACGGTTCCGCGGACGTCGATTGTCGAGTGCATAGGCAAAGAAATCGAGCGAGCAGGCAGAACATGGGCAAATCCAAACCGTGTCGTCAAGGTACAAATACAAGGGTTCTCCGAACCGATTACGAGAACACCGAAAGACGAGAAACCCTTCATTCAACATCAACATTAAATGCCTTACTCTCCCAGCCGACAGACTTTTTCTCCTCAGCCACCTTGTTCTGGACACTTTCTTTGAAGGTCTGCACCCGCTCCGCACCTTCGTGGCCCACATCCTTGACGCGCTCCGCAACTCTCCTGCCTTCCAGAGCGATCTCACCAGGGATCCTTTCCATGATCGGCTCGGAACCGTAGCCAAGCGGTCCATGCTTCTCGCCCGGAAGAATCTGGGGCTCAGCTCCCATGGCAATGGTAGGCTCACCCTCCCGCCCTTCTTTGATGATACCAGTACCGGTCGCCTTCCATCCGGTCAACAAACCACCCTCGAGTTTCCTAAGATGACCAATTTCGCTCCAGATCGCGGCAGAGAGTGACGCGGCGGGGCCAAGACCAGCATCTGCAAACACCCCCGAACGTTTTGAGGTATCAAAGGCGATGGCATCTGCAAAGTCAAAGATACCACTGATGTGTTCTTCGAGCGTCCGCTCAATGGCATCTCGGAAGCGATACACGAGCACTGGCTTGAATACAGACGCAATGATTGGGTGGTTGGACTCCTTTATGTCAAACTTGATATTTTCAGCCAATTTGACATTCGCACGCTCAATCCGGAAGAAGCGCTTGCATTGCTCGCGCTCAGCTAGACCCTGTTCCGTGTTTGGAATGAGCCTGAGCTTGAAGTCAACATCGAGACCCTGAGTAGGCAGGTCGAACTGCATGATGCCGGTGAAGTCGTTCGGGCCGACAGTGGACGTTTTGTCCTTGTAGAAGAAAGATACGTCTTTGAGAGAGAGCTGTATGGCCTGGAGATGAATATGGGTGAGTGTCCCGAAGGCGGTCTTCGTCGAACCACGCTTCTCTCCCGGCGCCGTGATTTCAATGTCGGTAATGTTGCGCATATACACATGACCCGGGAGAAGGTTAAGAGAGGAGATGTTAAGGTTCTCAAGTACGAATTCGACCTCGTGATCAACATATTCGGTCCTGGAACCTGTCAGGCTACGACATGTGCACGTTGACAGTCTACACACCTAGGAATGGGAACGTTCTTCAGCATGGAGAGGATGCGCTGCGAGTATACGTTGAACAAATCTTGCCAGAACCAGGAGGCTTGCTCCATCGCATATAGGCCAAGTACCCCACCGGCAATAACGCTCTTCTCCACGTCACGGGCGAACCTAGCTTGTGCCTGCCCGACGCGACGCAAATCAGCATCATCGGCGATTGCTTGATGGCACTCGCGTAATTCGCGACGTAAGGTCTCAAGATCTCCTTTCCATTGCTTGGCAAAATCGGAAGTGTCGTCAAGAAGCTCCTCCCAACGGCGCTCGAGGTGCTCGCGTTTCACCTGTGCTTCCTGACTGCGGGCATAGCCTGGAAGCTCGAGACCGCTACGCATGTGAGTAATAAGATCATCAAACCATGCCTTGAGGTCTTTATCCTGTTTAATGTCCAGAGCGCACGCCCGGAGTGAGGCATACAAGTCATGGAGGGGTTTTGCTCCCGCGAGTCGCTCAAACAGCGTACGAATGTTGATGAGAGCATGGTGCACATGTTTCGCTTCCGTGGGGTCATCAATGAAGGTCTCGAGCGACGTTGCTTCGTCTGCAGTAGCAGCTGTGTCGAGCGTCCGGTTCAACCATTTGGAGGCGATACTGAAGAGGGTAGACAAGGCGCGTTTGTATTCTTCATCACTCTGGGCACGATCACATATCTATCACCAGTGTTGAGATTGACAGGAAAAGTGAAAGTGTTTTACGCTACCTCGTAGAAAGCTTCCGTCAGCCGTGAGCGTGTCTTCGCAGCGTTCTTCTCCACGGTGACCTTGATGGACTGACCGACTCCAATTGTTTTCGAGCCAACCTCCTTAGCCGTATCCATGGTCTTCTCAAACTTCGCTTTCGGATCTGCCTCCTCGCGTTGTTCCTCGGGTGTCTTGTATTTTCGTCCAAGAGGATCTCTCTCCCCTCGCTGAACCTCACCCTCGGACTCTCTGAGGCTCTCTTTGGTATGAGCAGCCTGAAGCTCGAGGGTCTCTGCGAAATCAGCCAAGGCGAGCCGCATGAAGGAGGTAAAGTCGCTGAGGAGGTGGCTCCCTTCACCGCTGATGTTTGCCCAAAGGGTCTTGAGAAGGGTCCTCAAGGCAAAACGAAAGGCTTTCATATCGGCAGACGCCTCCTTGACATCGACGGATTCGATGTGAGTCGCAGAAAAGTCACCCTCTGACAGATGCCAGAGGGTATTCTGGACCAAATTGTCGTCTGAGAGGGGCAGTCAGCAAGGAGTGGGGGACAATAATAAGAAATGCACAGTTTTTGTTGGTGCCCAATTGCTTGTATGCGTCGAGCACGTCAGCGAGGCCACCAGCGATGGCGCCACCTGGTTGTGTGAGCTTGTCGAGCTCAGGTGATTCGAATGGAATGATATTCAGCAGAACCCAGTCGATAATGGCATTGAGCTGACGCTGGCTGGGAAGTTTACCAGCTTCGAGAGCCGCGATAAGAGACGTTGTCTTGTCCATGATTGAGTGTCGGGTGAGAGGAGCCCTCAGCTGAATTATCGTTGTCGTCATTCCTGATAGGAGAGGTTTCCAAGTTTGGAAGTATGACGTGGATCACGTGGTGCACAAAGAAGAGTCGCCGTTAATACAGGCACTATTGATATACATGTTCTAGCATATCTAAAAGAATACAGTAACGAGTGGCTCTCTGCAAAGAAGAGTCAGTCGGTGCCACAGCCGGAAAGGGACGACCGCACCAATCGGACTCTTCGGCGGACGCCTCTGCGTCGTTCGATTTGGGTGGTGGCTTCTTGGCCGCCTTGGTCACTGGCTTGTCCGCGTTGGCTTTGGGTTTTCTGGATTTTGGCTCCTTGCCGCGGTTGGGGTTTTCTGGAGCATCTCTCCATAAGGCACCGATCTGGCTTTAGTGTGAGATAGATAGGAAGATCGGTGTAGAGTGTATACCTCTGCCATGGCGTCCTTGATGGGTACGCCGGGGTTGTTCTCTTTCCATTCCTTCATCTTGGCTTGTACGAAAAGATTGTATGCTGATGGAGCACGCTTGGGTTTGCCCTCTTTGTCTGAAGGTGTGTCCAGTCTGGTGTGTGTCTGAGGCAACGCATACACTGACCTTGCTTTGAGGTTTTGGCATTGGCACGTTTGGTGGCTGTCTTGGTGGACGTGGCTAGGATGGAGTGAGACGAGCTGTGGCGGGTGCAGGACGAGACAAACCTGTCGCGGTCTTGGCCATGGTGGGGGAAAGTGAAGAGGCGCGTTTGCTGCAGCTTGGTGTTTATGGGTCGTGTCTGGATCACGTGCTGTGGTCAGTGCGCGGACTGGGAAATGCCGAGGATTAACCGAGCGCTATTTTAACGGGCGCCAGACTATTTTCAGCTCAGTTCCACGCTAATACCACCTTACAGCAGCTATAAATAATGATCCCTTCCGCTCTTTCCGCACTACTGGCTGTCGCCGCCGTTTCCGTCGTACATGCTCAGCTCGATCCTGCTGCCCCTACGCCTCTCTACGACAAACATTATAAATATCCGAATGAAATCGTATGTCCGTCTCGCATCCAAATCTCTCGATGTACTTACCCTCTCGATTAGCCTTATCAGGTCGATCCCAACACTGCTGCCATCCGCGGTCCCCAAATCGGGTACAACCAGTGCAACTCCACGACCGAGAACCAGAATTCGCTCTGCCAAACATCTTTTATCAACCACATAGATGGTACGTTTACGTGTGTAGTTATTGTTCGCCTCGTTGACTTGCTTTGAGATTTCTGTCTATGGGCTCCCCCCAAGCCGAACTCAACAATTGGTGACACCGAAGGTCAGGAAGTCGCCTGGTGCACCAAGCATGGTCACGGTACCCGTCTCATTCCCGCCGGCGCTCTCCGGGGTGTACAATTCATCAGGACACCGGACTACATTCAGATCGTAGGGTTCATTGACCAGACCCAGATCAACTTGGCCGCTGATGACTACGGAGGGGAGCTCGACCCACACGGTGCCGACTTGGTTGGTCTATGTTTTCGATTGAAGATTTTGTCTGATGGGTTATCTAGCGTGGTAACCCCCTTGGCGGTCTCATGTACTCGAATGCATTTCCACGCACCAACACCGACAATAACTCCTACGTGCAGGTCAGTGACTGGACCAAGTGGGTACTTTTTTTCTCCCAGCAAAGCATATTCTGACCTACGCCAGTTTCATGGGTGGCAGCGCTTTCTGTGCCAAAGCGTGCGATCCAGCAGGCAAGACCCCAGGTGCCTTTTGCCAGAACATTTATGATCGTCTAGGGTGTGCATATAACGTCCCGAACAATGCCAAGAACGGCACGTTCGAAGTTTGTGAAGGTGACAACATGACGCCCCCTGGTATCTATACTTCAGGCGGTCATACCATGACCTACTTCCAGCCTCCCGAGTCTCTGGGCCCTATCACCTCTGTTCCGTACACTGCCTCCGTGCCTGCCTCCTCCAACTGTGTCACCTTCCACTCTACCGATCTCTATCCATCTTTGCCTACCCCTACCGGTGGCGCAGCGACCACTGGCAAATTCGGTAACTCCCCTTCTAGCACGCGTTCTGCATCTGCTGGTGGTGCTGCGCCGACGTCCAATGGTGCATCGGCTGCCGGCATCTCGTCTGTTGCCACTATCGGCGGCGTTCTGTTTGCGATGGTGTTCTTGTCCTAACTCACTGGCAGGATGGTTCTACATTATCACCTCACTATTCTTTACCCTAGTACACTCGATTTGTAGACATTACACCGCATGGACTTTGTTTGAATCAAAGAGTGAAATTTGCATCTGAAAGCTGGACAAGACTACTAAGTAACTCGCAATTGGAAGTGGCAGTTCCCGAGCGCGCCCTAATCCTAGGGGTTGCGTGTTGCTGTGCCGTGTGTTTTCCTCCATTGCCTCCATGATCCCTCCCGTACCCAAAAGGGCCCAGAAGATCGGTCGTGTACTCAAGACTGCCGCTCGCTTCCCAGTACGGGTTTCAGGTGGTCGTGGAAGTGGAAGGAGCTCTCTTTCACCTTCCCCAGACGAACACCCCGTAGTCCTTCTTCGTCTGCAGGTCCTCAGTTGCAAAGATCTTTGTCCCCGCAGCAAGCATGGCTCCTGCGATCCGTGAGCCACGCTCGTCGCCCCATACAACAAGGTCTCATTCTACTCTTTCCCAGCTTTGTCGTCGTCTCCTTGTTGAATACGAGACACCACACTTCCGTCATCAAGCGCAATGCAAATCCAGAGTTTACTGTGAAAGACGCTACATTTGACTTTCCCATTTATCTCTCCCTCGCCGATCGGCTCGGTACGATCGAGATTGTCGTCTGGGACAAGGACAGCATGCTCAGAAAGGAGTATCTCGGTGAGGTCGCTCTGCCGTTGGAGGATTGGTTCACGGACGGGAATGCCTTTGGTTTCAACAATGATCAAAATAAGGTGCTTTCGCTTGTACAGCTACCATCATCCCCGCTCACGTCCTTGCCTCGTCACAGCCGTCGTCTTTATCGCTTGTATCTACCCGAGCGACGACGAATGCATCCGGCTCGGTGCAAATCAAACTCGGTTTTGTCGCACCTCCGAATACCCATTCGCTCATTGGCTTTGATGACATCTTTCGTGAGCTCACCAAACGTTCCCGTCCGAGTCTTGTCTCCGCACCACCTGTATGTTTACCTCGGCCCCTCTCTTGGAAATTGTTCTGAACGAGACAACTCAGACGGAAGGTATCGGTACACTCCGGTCCCATCTCACCGGCCCGGCCTTTGAAGACGATGGTGGCATCAGCTCCGACGAAGACGACAATGACTCGGATGACGATGACGATGACGATCTCCCGGCCCCGCGGCTTTCTCGTCTTTATATCCCCCCGCCCATCATTCATGTTCATAAAAGTCCCGGGCCGGACAAGACGCCGGGCACCGCCCGCCCTTCACCGCTTGTGGAGTCGGCGACACCTACGCCCGTCACACCAACAGCGTCCTCGATGTCCCGCAGTAAACTACCGAAATTGTTCGTTCGCAGACCGCCATTGTCGACGCGCCCGTCGTATGAGGGAGCGCCTACGGCCATGCCACAAGGGATGGATGTAACGGTACCATCGATTTCGATTGCACCGCCACCATTCACGGCGACGGGGAACGTGTCACCTGCTCCACCCTCACCGATCCATCCCCAGTTCGGACATCGTCGGTCTGCGAGTGCGGGATCTATTCCCACAATGAGTACCACAGCCAAACAACGGTTCAAACGGTCATGGGCGATGAGTAAGAACGCGGATTACAACTTTTCCGCGGCGAACGATATCGTCGGGATTGTCATGTTGGAGATTCAAGGCGCGAAGGATCTCCCGAGACTCAAAAACAGTGAGTGATGGAGTGGTGATTGCTCATGCCGTGATTAGCGTGGTTGACTGTCTTTTCTTGTGTTGCCGTATCAATGCTATAGTGACGCGTACCGGCTGGGACATGGACCCTTTTGTTGTCATCTCGTTTGGCAAAAAGGTATTCCGTACGCGCGTCATCCGACATTCCTTGAACCCGACGTGGGACGAGAAGCTCCTCTTTCACGTGCGACGTTACGAGACGTCGTTCAAGGTTCAGCTGACGGTGCTCGACTGGGATAAGCTGTCGTCGAATGACCATGTGGGCGATGCTCAATTTGACGTCTCGGAGCTTGTGAAAGATGCACCGCAGCCAGACCCGAAAACAGGTTTGTACGACGAGGCTGATTATGGGAGTCATCCAATGAAAGACTTTCATTTGCCACTGGTGACGGCCAAGGAGATGCCTTGGGAAGCGAAACACAGTCCGGTACTTCAATTCAGGTCTGTACCCTCTTTTTATGACATCGCGTCAAAACGTTCGACCTGAATTTTCTTGTCTTCTGCCAGAGCCAAGTTTCAGCCGTACGATGCGCTGCGTCAGAGGTTCTGGGCTCAGTATCTCATGCAGTATGATACGGACGATACGCACGCACTCTCACATCTAGAGATCACATTCATGCTAGATTCCCTCGGATCAACTCTCTCGACACAAACCATCGACTCGTTCTTCCTCCGATATGGTAAGAGACCGGCGGAAGACGAGCTGACGATACCCGAAGCGATCATGTGTCTCGAAAGGGAACTCTGTCGACCACGTAGTGAAAGGAAAAGGCTGAATACGGAAGACAGCTTTACTGACAGTGGATCCTCGCCTACGCCAGGTGACGAGGTTGACAGTCGTGGTTCGGGAAAGTTCTTTTTGGAGGGTTTGAATTTTTGCGGACCACCGTTGAGTGTAATGCTAAACGACGAATTGCCGACGGAGAATGGTATGCGTCCCGGTCCACCGGAACAGTACTTGACGGAGCCAAGTGAACGTCCGTTGGTACAAGTGGCAGAGCCGCTCTCGGCGTCTTCCACCGCCTCGTCGATCCCCCCATCGTCCCGCAAGTTTAGCTATGCGTCTTCAGATTCAGAAGAGGTTTCTTCTAATGGGGCTCTGTTCGGATCGTCTGCAAATGAAGATCACAACTTCGAGCGGGTTATCAACATCAAGAACTGCCCATTGTGCCACCGGCCACGATTCAATTCCAAGGCGGAGATGGACATCATGACGCATCTCGCCATCTGCGCGAGCCAGGATTGGGCCAAGGTGGACCGGATCGTCGTGGGCAACTTTGTCACTCCTAGTCAAGCGCAACGGAAATGGTACACCAAGGTTATCACCAAAGTTTCTAACGGAAATTACAAACTCGGCGCGGTACGTGGATTCTTGATATTCTAGCGTCATTACTCATTGACTTTTTTGCTAGAATTCGGCGAATATCATTGTACAGAATCGGATAACAGGGCAACTAGAGGAAGAAAAGATGCAGGTGTATGTCCGACTGGGCATCCGATTATTATACAAGGTTTGTCTGTCGTATGTTGGTTGAACATGACCGAGGGTTATGACTACTGATGTATACCTGTGTTCTAGGGTGCGCGAGGACGGATGGAAGGTGCGCGGGGTGAGTGACCCACTCTCCTATGTTGTTGTGTGTTGAGTTCTGTTTGCGACTCACAGCGCGCCGGTTGCTTAAATCTCTGTCGATTAAGCAGGGAATCAAATACGATTCGCCAGAGTCGACTCGAAACATTCAGGCGTTTATAGATTTTTATAATCTTAATGTAGATGAGTTCTTAGATCCAGTCGACTCATTCAGTGCGTGGTATTTCTCCTCTTGAGACGATACAAGATAGTGATGATTGGCCAGACACATTTAATGAATTCTTCTATCGGTGAGCATTCAAATCGCGTCTCCCTTGTTTCCCAGAGAGTGATCATTGTTTCATTGATTTTGAAATTGCAGCAAACTCAAACCAGACGCCCGACCGATTGACTCACCCGATGACCCCAAGCTCCTTGTCAGCGCCGCCGACTGTCGTCTCATGGTGTTTGAGACTGTTTCGGAGGCAACACGTCTGTGGATTAAAGGCCGGGATTTTACGATTGGTCGCTTGCTTGGGGAAGCATCGCGTGAGGAAACGGAACGCTATGTCGGTGGGGCGTTGGCGATTTTCCGGCTGGCGCCACAGGATTATCATCGGTTCCATGTACCTGTGGACGGAGTGATTGGAAGGATGACGTGTATTGCAGGGGAGTATTACACAGTCAATGTGCGTACCACGGGGTGCTGTTGTCGGCGTTGGCTGATGTGCATGGCAAACAGCCTCAAGCGATTCGAAGCGCCCTGGACGTGTATGGGGAGAACGTGCGCAAGATTGTTCCGATAGAGAGTCCGCAGTTTGGACGTGTCATGGTGGTCGGTGTCGGTGCAATGATGGTGGGGAGCATTCACACGACGGTGCACGAAGGGCAACATGTCACGCGTGGTCAAGAACTGGGGTATTTCGCGTTTGGTGGGTGTTTGATCTTGGTGGGTGTGGTCGGAACTTGACATGAAGGTTTTAGGTGGGTCGACGATCGTGATGTTGTTTGAAAAGGGTGCGGTGGAGTGGGATGAGGACTTGGTGGTGAACGGACGAGCATCGCTCGAGACGCTCGTGCGCGTGGGGATGGGGATTGGGCGGTGTCGGAGGGTATGCGCAGCAGGTTTGTGAGGCATGGCGGTGAGGTCGGTATAGATCAAGGTTATAATGGCCATGTCTTGTTTTTCTCGTGACACTAGAAGATTAGAACGTACATTACTTAGTTGCCCATAATCATATGATGGCGAGGTGCGGCTGTGCGCATTGCCATTGCATTGCAAGACTGCGGAGTGGATATCTGGGTGACCAATCTGGGACTGATCTTTGCATCGCCTCTTACGTTTCAAACCCTTATTTATATCTCTCGTCTCGTCCACCATCATCTCTCTCCCAAACATGTCTGGTTTACTAAACACTCTGGTGAGCGCTCATCAACTTGCCTCAAGTTGATCTCACTTACAGTTCTTACTTTAGCACGACCTCCACCAACAGCACAAGGGACGACGCTCACCCCGCCCCGATAGTAGGGGCCACAACCACGATGACGATGACGATCGTGACAACCACGGTCCACGACACCGCCAGAATCAGCGTCCCTACCAGGGGCCCGACGACGACGATGCGCCCCGTTCCCAATCCTATCCATCTCAAGGCGAAAGTTATGGCCAAGGGCGCGGTTATGCGCCGCCAAGTGGTCCCCCACCTCAGGCGTACGGGTCGTCTGGCTTCGGTCGGGGCGATTATGCAACCGATGCGGAGATCGATCGGATTGGATCCCAACTCCAAGGTCAGCGCCTCCATGGGGACGATGACAATGATGCGCGCCGTCCGCAGTATCAAGGTCAGGGTCGAGGTTACGCCCCGCCCCCTGGTCCTCCTTCCTCACGCGGGCCCCCTGTTGGATCCCTAGGTGGCCTCGATCGTGGCGATTTTGCATCGGACGCAGACATTGATCGGATGGTCAGGGCTGGCGAGTTTAATGAGAGGCAGACACATGGGCGCGACAACTTTGGATATGGTGGAGCGAATGTAGAACCTCGAAATACATATGGTCGGGACGATGCGCCGACAGAGTAAGATCAACTCCATGTCGACGACCATTTGTTTTCTCACTCGCCTCTTCATTCTAGACCACCTCGTCAGCGGTACGATGCGCCATCGGGGTACGTATATCGATGGGATGTGTTTGTAGGTGCTCACTGATCTGTTTTTCTGTGTAGACCTCCACCCGGCAGGGGTTATCAGAGCCAACAGTACCCTCAACAGGGTTACGAGTCTGGTTACGGCGCAGGACCTGAGCGTTCGAACGAGTATGCGCCACCGCAGACACAGGGTCGCACTCAATATGAAGCACCGCAGGGACCTCCTCCCGGTCATGGCAGAAGCCAGGGTAATGCGCCTGCTGGTGGATTCAGCTCCTCTCTTGGTGGAGAGGAAAGGTATGATTCGAGGTATGGTGGATCGAACAACGAGCGTAGCGAAGCCCCGCGCCGAGGCGAGGCTGCCAGCTACTACAACCAGCAGAGTACGCCTGGTAAGACCGCCTTTAAATCGTCCATATGCCGTCTGATTGTTGTTTCTAGGTGGTCAAGATGATCGGTATGCGCATTTGGCGGGATTGGCGCAAGAGCATGGGGATGATGATCCCGAGTTGTACCGCCGAGCTACACAAGGCTTGCATGAAAGGATGCAGGCGCAGGCAAAGTCTCGCCCTAAAAATAGGGTTGACGACGACGACGACGACGATTACAAGCCACAGGTTAACGCGCATCGGAAGGCATACGGGTGAGTGGATTGCGGACGATGCGCTGACGGGTCAGATTGCTCACACGATCGTTTTGAATGACAGGAATGACGACGCTGGACCAATGGATGCCGACTCGATTGGGCAGGCAGCGGCGATGGAGGCATTTAAGCAAACTGCAGCTGCAGCCAAGTCCTCGGGCGCGCCTGCAGGTGGTTTCAAGGCGGGCAAGTCGAGTGGAGGCACTGCATCGAAGCCGGGACGCGTTACTCAAGAGGAGGAGGAAGAACCGGCCGCCGAGAAAGGGGGCGCCTCTCGTGGAATGCAAGACAAACTGGTGAGTGGTGGGAACGTGAGTTGGTCTTCGACTAGCGTAGCTGATCAAAACACAGGTTGGGCTCGCCATGGCCCAAGCTGGTAAGTTATTCGATAAGAAAAACGCAGGATCGAAAGAGGACAAGTCACAGGACAAGGCACAAGGTGTGTCTCGGTGTTATTGATAGTGTGCATGTGGCCCTAACCGCAAGGTTATGCAGCGATGCAATCGGCCGCCGCGACTGCGATGCAGCTGTTTGCCAAATACAAGACCAAGGGAGCGCTTGATTCGAGTGACATGTCGACGGTCATGGGTCTTGCCATGAAGATGTTGTAAAGAATTGTATCCTTAACTTAGACGATTTCAGGCACGTAGTGACCAGCTAAAAATGGAGACTTGTTTGATACTCACCACGGTGTGAACGTTGCTATAATTACCGCAGTATATAAACCCCGCCGTTCCAAAACGCCGTCACTTCTAACTCTTCTTCGTTTAGCCTCCCTCATCAACACCTTTTTTTTTTGAGACATGTCTCGCTCCGCTCTTTCCCTCTTAATCGCTGCCGCCATCGCCTCTAAATCTGCCTTTGCCCAGCCCGACCCCGCCGACCCCACTCCCCTCACAGCCAAGACCTATGCGTACCCCAGTGGCATTGCACGTATCCCTTTACTTGTCTCGCCTGACCTGCAACCCTGACTTTTTTTTTCCATGTTAGCCTTACCAAGTAGACCCCGTTACCAGTGCTATCCGTGGTCCACAATCTGGTTACAACATTTGTAACTCGACGACTCAGAACCAGCAATCCATGTGTCAGACCGGCATCATCAACAACATTGGTGGTATGTTCGTATTTACGTTTCCAAATACTTTACCTCATCTGCCGACCAAGACTTTTGTGTCTGGGCACCCCCAACTGCAAACTCCACCATTGGCGATGACGAGGCAATTGTAGTCGCTTGGTGCAGCAAGACTGGTCATGGTACCCGTCTGATTGCAGCTGGCGCCCTTACCGGTGTCCAGGTGCTCGTTACCAGCGAATATATTCAGTATGCCGGCTTCATCGACCAGACAAAGGTTGACATGAACGCTCAGGACTTTGGAGGAGAACTCGACCCTCACGGTGCTGACTTGGTTCGTCTTCACACTTGACACATTCATTCTCGTTCTCATTGTTGTCACCTAGCGTGGGAACCCCCTTGGTGGCCTCTTGTACTCGACCGCGTTCGGCAGTGACAACACCACCTACCAACAGGTCCTGGACTGGAACACGTACGTGCTCGCATCGCTCCTGTATCCACACCCCTTGACTGGTGCTACAGTTTCATCGGTGGAAACGCATTCTGTGCCACCATCTGTAACCCCTCGAGTTCTTCGGCGAATCAGTCTGCCTATTGCGAGAACAGGTACGACCTCGTGGGCTGCGCTTACAACATGCCCAACAACGCCAAGAACGGTACCTTTGAAGTTTGTGACGCCGATCTCAAGACACCCGTCGGAACCTATGTCTCAGGTGGTGCTACATTGACTTGGACTCAACCCAACGTTGGCCCCGTTACTCCTCCGTACACTCCGGTGGTTCCCAAGTCTTCCAACTGTGTCACATACCAGTCCACCGCACTGTACACCAGTCTTCCTACGGTGACCGGTGCGGGTAGTTCCCCATCCGCTACTGGTAAACCCTCCGGCACCGGGTCTGGAAGTTCACCTACTGCGACATCATCCAGCGGTGCTGCCGCGCTTGGTATCTCTTCTGTCGCTGGCATTCTCGGCACGCTCTTTGCTGTCGCTTTCCTCTCATAAACTCTCGTTTGTGGTTACCCTGTCGCATTGTTAATCTGATCCTGAAATTATACAAACGAACTTCTATGTCGGTATTACAAGATCAGAAGTGTGTCGGCATTGGATTTTACTAGATAATTTCATGGTGATACGGCATGGACCTTGCGTTACTCCACTTTTTGTGCACGTGTGTTGAACACTTGGCACTAGCCTGTCTCTTTGATACATACCCATATGGATCGTACCATAGGCATGTGCACGCGTATATTGCGAATTGGAATCTTGTCATACGTCTTTACAGTAATCTCATTTTGTATTTCGCTTAAGTGTCTGGGGCAGTTGTCTCCAACGAAAATATTCTACAGTGTGCCATGTAGGAACACTGGGCTTACCTTCCAGCGTGTCACTATGCTTTTGATGGCTCGATTCGATAACCCTTGACGGCGCCGAACCCGTCCTTAACATATCCCAAGTGTCACGTAAGTTGCCGTTCACTGTCGCGCTAATATGCAGATGGCAGGTTCTCTCGACAAAAGGCCAGCGAAACCAGACGTTGTAGTGGGCAACTAAGGGCAACCATATCCAGGAAGCAAGTTTCGAACGCAGTCGCCCATTCCGAAGTGGCGGTCTAGCCAGGCAGTTGAACGTTGTCAGCTGCGTGCCATGGGTCCAGTCAAGCGTGACACACGCTCAGACGAGAAATGACGCACCGTATTGCGCTAGTGCTTCGTGTGGTTTGATCTAAAAAGATGTTCGGCGTGGAGAGGCTGGAGTTGGTGGACGAGATCAATACCTCGGAACCGAATATCCC